>JARQOC010000011.1:235144026-235160381 GCA_033576535.1 Allobates femoralis | reverse complement strand
TTACCTATTTTCATTACCTAGCTGGGCAAACAGTCATAGAGATGAGAGGTCCCATGGTAGTTCGGGTCCTGCAGGTTAGATCAGACTTTATGCCTCTTTCAGGCATTCGTGAATAAAATGCACATGTGAGATGAGAGAGGGCGTTTTTTGAGTGTGTGTGTCATGCGTGTGCTGTCTGTGTGACATCTAGATAGCACACGGACAGCTTGACTTTGTATACTTAGGCTGGGGTCACAGTACCATTTTTCACATGCATTTTTGGAGACCTGCGTTTTCAAAAACGCATGTAAAAAACGCACCCATAGGCCCCCATGTTAAAAAACGCATGCCCTAATAGCCAAAAAGCATGTTTGACTGTCCCATGCGTTTTTGGAGCATATCCAAAAACGCATACGTTTTTGTAGAAAACGCATGCGTTTTTATAACATGGGCTCCTATGGGAAACGCATGCGTTTTTGAATGGCACTAAAAGGTACTAACTGTACATGCGTTTTTGCATGCGTTTTCCATAGGAACCCATGTTATAAAAACGCATGCGTTTTCTACAAAAACGCATGCATTTTTCAAAACCCTCAAAAAAATACTACAAGCACTATTTTTAGGTGCAGATTCAAAAACGCACCCAAAAACGCAGGGAGCCATCACACACCTTACAAAACTCATGCTGACATGAAAAAAAGCATGAGTTTTGTTAAATCACTTAAAAAAACGCAACTGGCAACTGTGACCCCAGCCTTACCTGTCTCCGGTGCTGCTGTTCCTCTCTCTTTCGGGTCGCTCTAGTAGAGAGTGCAGTGAATATTCATGAGACTAATGAGCTGTCCTGGAAGTAAGAGGGACAGGCAGCGCTGGACTCGAGTAAATATAAAATTCTTTTACTAAAAACTCTGCTAAGGTCCATGCACATGGATGTCACACGAATGACATCCATGTGCAGGATGTTTTTGGCATGGACTCACTTGAATTGGTTGGTATGACCGTGCTGCCGGCCAAAAATGGACATGTCTCTGCGTAGGGCACATGGACATGCATCTGCTCCACACGAAGACATGGTCTGTGTAGAAATATGGACGTGTGAAAAAGAGCATTGAATAAAATGTGTATACATATGTTCGTGTCTCCAGCAGGTGAGGCCTTAGATAAAGTTTTGTTCAGGACACAAACTTGACCCGAACCTCATTGCCTGGAGAAGCGCCCGAGTGCGGCGTGAAACGGCCAGTTGCTTTTTTTAGGGGAATAACCATCCTCTCCCCTGAACATGCATTTATGCTGTTTTAATGTAATTTATCTAAAATAAAGGATTGTTCCTGGAGACCGGTGAGTGCTGCCATCTATCTGTTCCGTTGAATATCACAAATCAATAGTATTCATTACATGTCCGTTTTTTGACACAAACTGTGTGTCCGTGTGAAGCACACACTTGTCCATGTGCTCAATATGGTGACATGTCCAATTTTGGCCACAGTACGGATGACACACGAACCACACACTGATGTGATCCATGTGACACGTACCGGAGCATAGGCATGTCATTAAAATAAATGGATTTTTTTTAATTACCTGTGTCTGGTGATGCTGCTGTCACACTTGCTTCCAGGTCTGCTCATTATGCCTTATGAATATTCACTGCACTGAGTCCAACCCCGGACTCAGAAGCAAGAGAGACAGTAGCACCGGAGACAGGTAAGTGTACAAAGTCATGCTGTTCATGTGCTATCACAGATGACATACACACGGACACATGGATGGGCAACCGGAACTACAAAATGGACTATCAAACACGTGCATTGTATGCGCGAAAGAGTGAAGGAGTCTTAAATCCGATAACACTTATTTTACCCCCAGTGCAGCCATTCAAATACTGCAAGCGTCTCACAATGGACCAAGCACTGAGTGTACACGAGCGCTGAGTGTTCCCGAGCACAGCGATGCTCACTCCAGACATTTGCTTACAGAAAACATCCGAACCTGAACACTGAACATTTTTTTAAAGTCTGTGTTTGGTATGAACTCTGAAAGTCAAAGTCCGGATCAGTCATCCCTACATATGACGAACAAATCGTTTTTACATAGTAGAGCAAACGTTCATTCTTTTGAGTGCTTTCTCAAGTGGTTTTCAGAGCAGATATAATGTGCCAAGACTCTAATACTTGTCTTTATAATCGTTGCCTCTGTGTGAAATATTTAAAATATGGGTGTTTTTTAGTACATGACCCAAGACAAGCAATAAAATGAAAACATTTGTGCTTTAATTACTCACCCTTTTATCCCGACTTCATCACAGAAACTGTAATATACCACAGAACCTGTGGTCAGAGTTAACCGAGACCTTACTGATAGTGATGAGCGAGCACTCCCATGCCCAGTTGCTCGGTACTCAAAATGAGCAGGACGGATGTTCGGACGGGCTCAACTCGTTTACCGAGTACAATGCAAGTCAATGGGGAACTCCAACGTTTTCCGGAAGAGTGCTCAAGTTCCCCATTGGCTTCTATTATACTTGGTACTTGAGTGGCGCCCGTCTGATCGTCTGACCTGCTCGTTTCAAGTACCGAACACCTAAACATGGTAGTGCTCGCTCATAACTAGGACACATATTTAATAGGAATCTATTTAGGATCCAAAAGAACAGTCTCTTTGGTGACTGTAGCCAGATCACCAAAAAGAGCCAGAAAAAGTGCCTATTACTACATGCTTGGAGCAACATCATCCTTGTGGCATGACATCTGTGACATTAGGACTACTAATCAGAGGAGGCGCCACAGATGCTAGGTGTGCTATGAAGCTCTGATTGTGACTGGGCTTCACACGAGTGCAAAAAGAGGTGATGACAGGTCTTCCCAAGGCCCTCAGCTGTTATTTTGGTACTCTCACCAAGATAGCCATGCACATATGCGGTCAGAGATTGACAATGGCATTTATATAGTTAAACAGTAGCAACTGGCGCTAGTTCTGATCGCGGCTGTTAGAGACTGCTGCCAGCTGTATAACATAGCCATCATCTGCCTTATAATGTGCAGGCCCTGCTACTGAAACTGTTCCTTACGCTGTAATGCACCTGCACTTCCTATGTAGGGAATGGGTTATATACCACTCTGGATAAAGAAAAAGAAGAATGGGGCATTTGTATTTTAAGAAAGACGTGGAGTCTACGGGGGAATGTCTTTCCTTGTGAAGAGCGCTAAATTGGCACAAGAAGACTTGTAGACTAGGCAATACTCCTCTGGAAGATTAAATATGCAAAGTGTCTCCTTAGGCCGGTTTCACACCATGGTTTTAGAGCTGTCAGGCTGTTTCCGGAGTTTTGCAGGATGCACCGGACACAGCCTGACAGCTCTGGACAAACAGAACCGGAGGGTTAATATGCCCTCCGATCTTGTTTTCTGGCAAAATTGGCAGTGTGCGGCTGCAGGAGCTGTTCCCTGTTGAAATGTTAGAATCACAGCTAGCAGGGATCTGGCTGCGGTTCTGAAATCTCAGTGGGGAGCTCTCCAGGTGCTGAAGTTGAGTGACTGCTGGCACTGAGCTTCAACACCCGGGGTCCGGGAACCGGACAGATTCTCTGTCGGGTCCGGCGCTCCATAGACTGCAATGTTAGGGGGCCCGGATCTAACCGTATTCGGGAGGATCCGATTTAGTCAGATTTTTGCCCCAGACAGAAAAATCCTGCAAGCTCTGATTTTATGTCCGGGGCAAAAATCGAATACAGCCTGATGCTGTTGGACAGGAAAAAAAACGGATGGCAAATCACTGCCATCCGGCCCTATCCGCCCCCATAGGGCTACATTGTGTCCAAAATCGGGTCCGGGGCTGTTAGGTTCACACCGGACAGCCCCGGACCCGCTTAAACCGTGGTGTGAAGCCGGCCTTAGACAGAAAGAGGACTTAAACTCTAGTGCCACATATTGGAGGGTGTATATATACAGAGGGTGTATCAATCCTAAAACCCAGAATCGACCCTTTAACGAGCCTGGTCACATGTTTAGTGTCTGGTTTGGCTTTAATCCTGGATCGTTAAAGGATCAATTTTGTCTTTTAGAATTGTTACTCCCCAGTAGGTGGCGCTACTGTTTTAGTCCCATTCCTCTCTAAACATGATATTTACAGAGATGAGGCACCCCCTAACTATTTTGGGTTCAACAGTCACCCCAACAGATGACCACATTGTTGCTTAACATAATTCCCTGTACTATGACTGATATTACCACTATAGATTGGCAGATACCAGTCCGTCAGAACATAGAAGAGATTACAGTGCAGGTATATATGACTTCCATCTGACGTCTGATGGAGTCGTTCAGTTTTCCTATCTTTTCCATGTTGCCCAGACCAACATGACAACTTCTCCAGTCACGACTCCAGAGAATACAACAAAGACTCATCCGACTTCTCATATCTCCATCTCCGTCTCCATCTATTCCCAAACTGCACAAACTCTTCGACCCAATGCTGAACCGTATGTATAATATACATAATAATGCCACCAATAACAGAGTAAAATGCCTCCTTTGTGCCTTCTGGATGGTAAAATATATTAATGCCCGTGCCCCTATAATATAATAATGACTAAGTGTCCACCTAACATTTAATAATGCACCATGTGTATACACAAATCCAGTAATAAAAAAATAGGATAGGAGAGAAGGGTATATCATGTGCCAAAAGAGATCATAATCAAAAATGGATTTATTTGACGCGTTTCTAAGCTCTCTCGCTTCTTCTTCAGCAGTAAATATCATACCTGAAGAAGAATAGGGATAGCTTTGAAACGAAAGCTTCAATAGCTTAGGCTATGAGTAAGGTGTTGTTCCACTGAAACGCGTAAGGCTAGACGGCTGTGTCCCTCTATTTTTGGAGTTTTTATAAGAAACTTTGAATTTGTAACGAGAGAAACAAGTGCCGAGTCCTTTTTTTTCTATTTTACACACCTGAACTGCGGACTGTGTCCCTCCCTCCTTCTAGTACAAATATCATTTTCAAGAGAAAATGAAAGTGGAGACAGGATTCAGACATCGCAGGGCTGAAAACACCCTTGGATTGTGAAATGGCGGAGCTCAGGATTGTGTTACTGCTCGTACTATGCCACACCTGTAAGTAAATGATTTACCCTCTGTATATATAGCTGGAAGAGTGTCAGAGAGGGAGCAAGAAATATAGGTGGCACCATGTGTCCGAGATCTTGCGCCAGTTTCCTGCTGTGAAAGAGCCACTTTGACGCACTCCATTTCTTATATATCTATTTGTGACATTTGCGCTGTTCTCACCACTTTGTATGTATGAAGTGCTTTTTTTTCATACTTTGTAAACTCTCCAGTAGAGGGTGGCGTAGAAACTGGGGTAACATTTCTAGACAGAAGTGTAATATCTTGGAAAGACCTTAGTAGGCAGCAGGTTCTTTTGTGCCAATTTATAAAGATAAGAATTTTTAAGATCACATTTGACTTGTGCTGTTGCCGTTAACTTGCCTACATTCATCAATGCTCATTGCCTGATGTTAAATACATTTTTTGCCAGGTCCTTTTTTGTTATTAAACTGGCCCCAATGTTATTTAGAGCATGTACTGTGCATTAGTAAACTGTTTTGTTGTTTGTTTTTTTTAAATGGTTGTATTTATCACAAAAGAGCACTTTAGATACTTACGGTAAATGTTTTCATTAGCTAGCTGGGCAAACAGTCATACAGTCATCTGAACGGTTAGCAGACATGTCAATGACACAGTGGCCCGGGTCCTGGAAGCGGCCGCAAATCCCGCAAAGCCACAATCGCGGGAACCGGATGTGACGCGTCGTCATGTGGTCACGGAGCTCCGGGAACCGGAAGTGACGCAGTCCCCGGATGTGACGAGTGGTCACGCGGGGACTGTGTCAATGGAAATGATGCCGCGGCACAGAAGCTCGGGGAAGAGGGGAATGGTAAACAGCGTAGTTGCGGGGGGCCCAAGGGGGAGAGGCGGCAAAGCACGCAGCTGTGCAGGGGGCACATTGGTGGGTTCATGAGCAACCAGCGGGAGCGGACCGGCCTTTTTTTCCCGGGCCGCCCTGCGCCTGCTCCTTGTGCCAGTTGTGGGGCTCAGGTGCTGTGGTGCAGGTCCACCGTTAGTGGGATCCATTTGGAGGGAGCTGGTGCCTACAAGGGAGGCGATGGCTCCCTCCCGACCGATCCTTTCCCTTACCGCTGCTTCCAGGGGGGTCCATCGTCGGCTCAGTGAGGATGCTCACCCTGTGGTAAGTTGAAGGACGGGCCTTGGGTGCTGGTTTTAAGGCCCCGGGGAGGGCTGTAGGAGTGACTCTGGGATGTGGCTCATAGGATGGGAAGGAGGGGGGCAACAGGGCATTGCATGGTGGGGAGGAGTGTCGGAGGCTGGAGCAGAGAGGGGCTTTGCAGTCAGAGGCAGCGGCATCATCGCTGAGCCGACGATGGATCCCCTGGAAGCAGCGGTAAGGGAAAGGATTGGTTAGGAGGGAGCCGAATGGCTCGCCTCCCTTCTAGGCACCAGCTCCCTCCAAACGGATCCCACTAATGGTGGATGCAGGTCTTCCAGGCCCTCATGTGCACCGCAGTGCCCGAGCCCCACAACTGGCACCAGGAGCAAGCGCAGGGCGACTTGAGCAAAAAAGGCCGTCTGCTCCTGCTGGCAGCTCATGAACCCCCCAGGGTGGCCCCTGCTCAGCCGCGTTCTTTGCCACGTCCCCCGGGCCCCCCGTCGCCAAGCTGCTTACTGGCCCCCGAGCTTCTGTGCCGCGGCGTCATTTCCGGTGCTTTCAGTGACGCGGTCCCCGTGTGACCACCCGTCACATCCAGGGACTGCGTCTCTTCTGGTCCTCGGAGCTCCGGGACCACATGACGCCACATCATGGGGGCTATAGAGAGTGTAAGTTTCTCAGAAGAGGAGCCTTTACATGCGGGCTCCACACAGCCCTATGGGGACAGCTATAAGGCCTTTCCCTCTAAGGGTCTGGAGCATCAAGAGACCGAGGACCCCCTCCTCCCCCTCACCCCACCATGCTCCCTATTACCCTGCGGCAGGTAACAGCGGGCCAGCGGGAAGCCCATGGCCCACCAGCGGCATTACAGAGCATCCCCTGCAGAACCTCACATGGGCAACCCCAGCCCACTCTCCCGCCTATTAGCACATCATCCATACACAGACCCAGCCACAGCACGCGAGTAACAGGCGAGTCTTTCACAAAGCCATCCCGTCGAGGGTCTCCCAGAGCCCGCCAATCTGGGAGATCATCTTCCACCTCCCACATCAGGAGCCGTGACAGCTATTATCGACACCGACACTCCCCCAGAGGTGCACGTTGTTCTCGCTTCTCAAAACGCAGCAAGAGGTCATCCCACAGGAGGTATCACACATCCTCCAGTGCTTTGTCATCAGGTTCACGCAGAAGCCGCTCGCTAAGCGACCCTCCACGAGGAAGATCCTCGCACTGCCAGATCACCGACGGACCAGCAACTGAACAGCGGATCCAGGATATGCCACCGTCTGTCAGACAAACGGCATCGACCGGTGAGAATGGCTTTGCCAGCGCCTGGGTTGGGGGTATCCATCCAGCAGTGTTGGGGGAAGTGGACACCACCCCCAGCAGTAAAATTTTAGTTAACCCCGCCATGGCTTTACGCCTCGCTGAACCGCAGCATCCCAACTTACATAGGGGCATGTTCTACTGCGGCGTATCGCTGCTTGGAACGCACTTAGTTATAGAGACCATACAAAAACTTTGGGCAAACGACTACATAGACATCTTAGTTTCTGCAGATCAAAACACTATCAATAGGTAGAAGCGAAGCACAAACCACTTTCCAGAAAGAAAGCACAAGGTGGCCAAGAGGATTAACAATTGGCTCCAGGCCTTCTATGTCTTTGGGTGCGTGATGGGTCAGAAGCACCCCGAGCGCTGCTCAGAGCTCTTCACGCGCTGCGACACCATCTACAATTCCTATAAAACCCATGGGGGTTCTGCGTGGTGTAAATACGACAAATTCAGGCGTCATTTGGCACTGCAACCCCAGCTAGGCTGGGGCGTCAAAGGCCACCGATTCCTGGCTCAGGCTGATGATGGCCCAAAAGACCTACCAGCCCTTTCCAGGGTCATCAGCCTCGTCCTCTCATCAAGAGGCGCAGGCAGCAGCTAACGTTCGCAGACCTGGGTGCTGCTGGCTTTTTAACGAAGGCCACTGCAGATTCCAAGGGCTCTGCAAATATAAACACGAGTGCTCGTCCTACGGTGGCAACCACACCTCCTCAAAATACGACAAACTACCGGCAGGGGCCCACACCAAGGCCGCGGCACCGGGTTCCAAAGACCCCAATGAACATGTTAGAAATGGAACCGTGGCTAAAACGATACCCCAATAAGGCCGCGGCCGCAACTATCAGAGATGGCTTCGCTCACAGATTTTTCATCCCTTTCAAGTTTTCCTCACGCCCCTGTTTTGCCTCCAATCTTACGGCAGCCTGGGAACACCCCAAGGTCCTGGCAAGCAAAATTCAAAAAGAGGTAGCATTAGGCCGCATTGCAGACCCTTTTCAATAAATTCCGTTTTCGGACCTCAGAATCTCACCCCTAGGCGTAGTTCAAAAAAAGGAAAAGGGTGAGTTCAGCCTGAACCACCACCTGTCCTTCCCAGCCGGGAGGTCGGTGAACGACGGCATCACCGCCGAGGACTCGGCCGTCTCCTACGTTTCCTTCAACAAAGCGGTGGCTCTAGTCCGGGAAGCAGGGAGGGGAGCACTTATGGCCAAATCAGACATAGCATCAGCCTTTCGCCTGCTACCGCTACACCCCAATTGCCACCATTTATTAGGGTGATCCATCCAGGGACAATTCTTTTACGACATGTGCCTTCCCATGTGTTTCTCCATATCGTGCTCACATTTTGAGCTCTTCAGCTCCTTCTTTGAATGGGCAGTAATGGACGTGTCAAAATTAAAATCTGTCACCCATTACTTAAACGATTTCCTGTTTGTTGGACCTTCCAACTCCGAAGCATGCGCCACCGCGTTAGAGGCTCTCCAGTTCATAGCGGACAGGTTCGGGCTACCGCTTTCAGCCAAAATAACAGTTGGTCCGGTCACCAGCCTTTCATTCTTGGAGATCGAAATTGACTCAGTTGACATGGTGTTCCGGTTACCTCGGGGGAAAAAAATTGAAAAAAACGAGTCCCTTATCGATGGATTCCTGACTGTCCACAAAGTAACCCTGCCGCAAATGCAATCCCTGCTCGGCATGCTCACCTTTGCTTGCAGAGTTATGCCCATTGGGAGAATCTTTTCTCGCAGGCTCTGCCTGGCTACTAGGGGCATAACTGCCCCGCATCACAGAATATGCATCACCAGGGCCTTTTGGGACGATCTAGGTATATGGAAGTCCTTCCTAGCTAACTATAATGGACGCACATGTTTCCACGAACCAGAGGTAACCGGCTCGGACATATCTCTATTCTTTGATGTTGCCAGGGCCATCGGTTTTGGAGTCTTCCTCGGCTCGAATTGGTGCGCTAGTCGTTGGCTGGACACATGGCACCTGTCAGGCTGGACAAAAAACCTCACCATACTGGAGCTATTTCCCATAATAGTGACTACAGCGCTATGGGCCGAACGGCTGGCCAACAAGCGAATTTGCTTCTGGACCAACAATGTTAGTGTCATCCATGCAATCAACCACCTAGCATCATCCTCCCCGCCAGTCATCAGGCTGCTACGTTATTCAGTCCTTAGGTGCCTCATTCACAATGTCTGGTTTAGGGCCCATGTGCCCGGGGTCGACAAAAGTATTGCTGATGCCTTGTCACGTTTTGATTTTCAGAGGTTTCGAGCATTGCACCTGGAGGTGAACAACAAGGGCCAGGAATGTCCAAAATGTCTTTGGATTGTCCCGGAAGACAGCTAATGCCATTGGTCGAAGCCTCCCTAGCTGTATCGACTTGGCGGTTGGATGGTAAGACTTGGAAGGAGTGGTTCAACCTAGTTCGAGTGCTGCTGAACCAGGCCTCCGCGGTCTTTCTCTGCAACTCCGTCGCCCAATACATAGCACTATTGCATTCCAATGGCGTGTCAGGGACATTTGCACAGCAGCGGCTCGCGGGGCTGGCCTTTCACTTCCTACTCCGTGGTTGGCCAGACGTCACCAAGGCCTTCTTGTTCACGCAGGCATTAAAAGGCTGGAAACAGAAGCGTTGGTGCATTGAAAGCAGAAGGCCCATTTCTTTTGCCATGCTATCCAGTATAATAAATAAGCTAGGCGACATTTGCACTAATGAAAGCGAGGTCCTCCTGTTTTCGGCCGCATTTGCACTTGCTTTCTTCAGAGCTATGCGGCTAAGTGAATTAGCAGGTCACTTGGGCCCCCCGGCGATGAAGATGTCATAGTGTGCAACGGGGTGGGGTTACGGTTCATCAGGCGAAAAACAGATCAGCTTGGTCGAGGCGTGTGGTTCCCCTTTTTTCCATTCCCCGGACCGCTTTGTCTCATCAATATCCTGCAGCGTTATGTAACTTCCTGGCCTCTCATCGCATTTTTCTTCGAGCACACGGACGGATCCCCGCTCACGCCGATACAGTACTCAGCTTTGCTAAAAGCCTTGCCTGCAGGCCTGGGCCTCCAGCCCGGAGATTACGGCACCCATTCCTTCTGCATCGGTGCGGTGACCGAGGCAGCAAGGGCCACCTTCACAAGTGAAGAAATTCAGCAGGTGGGGCGGTGGAAATCCGATTCCTTCTTCCGCTATATCAGGCCAGATCTAGCTTAATTTCCCCCCCCCCCTGTTGATCTAACCACTCTACCCTCCCCTTCCCCGTGGTTGCTCCATTATTGCTTATATCCTATGCCTAGTTTCAATTAGCCGGTGGTTAATTTTACATGTACCCCATAATTTTTAGAATTACATGTGCAGTGTTTTTGCAGTGATTTTACTCCCCCATAATTTTATTATTACGTGTGCAGTGTTTTTTAAAGAAAAAAAAAAAAAAAAAGAAGGAGGGGGAGGCGGAATGTTTGTTTCGGTTCCAAAACACCTAATCGGTACATGCGAGTTTAGGAATATGATGTTGATTCAATGTCAAAGTCAATGCCTAACAGTCATTTCTTTTAGATTTGTCTAGACCTGGTATCTGGATCCTAGGTCACTCCCACATATTCAGGGCAGCTTGGCGGGCTGAGTCGAGACCGAGCGGAAGCGCTCTAAGATTTTGAGACATAAAGTTCCATTGGAGAGGTGTTAAGAGGCCTTCCTTGGGCCCAGGTCCTACCTGAGGCAATTAGCATATAACAAGTAGCCACAGGCCCCGTTATTCTAGTTATACATGTGGGTGGGAATGACCTGGTAAACGTAAGGACCCAGGATCTGTTCGCTGTCATGCAAGCAGACTTAGAAAGGCTTGGATGTTTCTTTATTGGTCTGGAAATAGCATGGTCCAGCATAATACTAAGGGTAAGCTGGACAGGGGCAAGGGATGCAGCGGCCATAGAACGTTTGCGGCGATTCGTCAATATACGTAATGTTTCTGTTTTTGATTGAGCACCCTTCCCCGGTAGCCTAGCTAAATGTAATCATGTCTTCCAACATCTTGCTGTAGTCAATCTTCCTACCACACCCATACACGTAGGTTTTAAATTGCACTCAGAGGCTTATACCCTCACATGCATTTGTACCACAGACAGAGGCATAAGGTAAGGGAGATAGGGACCTGGTATACATGAGAACACCTTGAAGCTGGTTACCGGGCTTACATGCAATGGCCAATGCATCAACTAAGATTCTCATATTTCATATTATGTCCAGAAGCAGTTTCTGTAGTGTTCATTTTCCTCTTCAAAACTTGCATTAGTTTCCTATATACCAGACATATATCCTTTAGTCATTCTGTTTAGAGTGCAGCGGATCATCATTATTATATATTGTTATTTTCTAGCTAGCACCTAAACATGCAGGTGTGCTGGCTAGTGCTAGAGGACGGCTTCAACCTTAATGATATAGGGCTGGCCATATTCCTTTCAGATACCCAGAAAGGGTTGAGCAGGCCATGAGTGCACTGTGTGGGGGTCGCAGCTCGGGCTTATACCCTCGCCACTCCGTGGCCAGTGGAAGAGGGATTTGGTGAGAGCCAACCTGCCACGGACGCCCGTGAGCATCGTGCCTCCTCCCTCAGGTTTCAAGGCGGATTTGTGCCTCGTTTTGGAGCTGCGGGGGCAAAAATAACATGCAACCCCCTGTTTGAAATAATATGAGCGGTGTTACGTTTATGCCCTCAATAAAAGTTGAAAATATATTCCATGCGTGGTCTCAATTATTGTGCGGTGGGGAGAACTGGTGGGTGGGGTCTCTGCAGTCTGAAAGGCACTGCAGCTGATGCCGCTGCCTCTGACTGAAGAGCTCCTCTCTACTCCTGCTCCAGCCTCCCATGCTCCTCCTCGCCGTGCAATGCCTTGTTGCACCCCTCCTTCCCATCCTATGAGCCCCATCCCACAGTCACTCGTACAGCCCTCCCCCGGGCCTTATAACCAGCACCCAGAGCCCATCCTTCTCTTACCATACTGCTCACAGGGTGAGCATTGCCCACCTTCCCTCCACTAAGAAGGTTATACGAGATATGAAGTTGCAGCTGGAGGAAGAGAGATTTGGTGAGAGCCATCCTGCCACGGACAACCGTGAGCATCGGGCCTCCTCCTTCAGGTTTTAAGGCAGATTTGTGCCTGGTTTTGGAACTGCGGCCAAAAATAATATGCAACCCCCTGTTTGAAATAATTTGAGTGGTGTTATGTTGATGCCCTCAATAAAAGTTGAAAAGATACTCCATGTGTGGTCTCAATTATTGTGCGGCGGGTAGAACCGGTGGGTGGGGTCTCTGCAGTCATCGTTTCCAAGAGAAAATGAAAGTGGAGACAGGAACTTTTACTTTGTAAACTAGAGGGTGGCGTAAAAACTGGGGTAACATTTCTAGACAGAAGTATAATATCTTGTAAAAGACCTTAGTAGGCAGCAGGTTCTTTGGAGGCAATTTATAAAGATAAGAATTTTTAAGATCACATTTGACTTGTGCGATTGCCGTTAACTTGCCTACATTCATCAATGCATTGCCTAATGTTAAATACAAATTTTGATAGTTCCTTTTTTGTTATTAAACTGCCCCCAATGTTATTTAGAGCATGTACTGTGCATTAGTAACATGTTTTTTTTTGGTTGTTTTTTTTTTTTTTTAATCGCTGTATTTATCACAAAAGAGCACTTTAGATACTTACAGTTGTGGCCAAAAGTATTGACACCCCTGCAATTCTGTCAGATAATACTCAGTTTCTTCCTGAAAATTATTGCAATCACAAATTCTTTGGTATTATTATCTTCATTTAATTTGTCTTCAATGAAAACAACACAAAAGAGAATGAAGCAAAAAGCAAAACATTGATCATTTCACACAAAACTCCAAAAATGGGCCAGACAAAAGTATTGGCACCCTCAGCCTAATACTTGGTTGCACAACCTTTAGCCAAAATAACTGTGATCAACCGCTTCCAGTAACCATCAATGAGTTTCTTACACTGCTCTGCTGGAATTTTACACCATTCTTCTTTGGCAAACTGCTCCAGGTCCCTGATATGTGAAGGCGCCTTCTCCAAACTGCCATTGTTAGATCTCTCCACAGGTGTTCTAAGGGATTCAGGTCTGGACTCATTGCTGCCACCTTAGAAGTCTCCAGTGCTTTCTCTCAAATCATGTTCGTAGTCTTCAGACTTCATAATGCCATGCACACGGTCAAGCAGTCCAGTGCCAGAGGCAGCAAAGCAACCCCAAAACATCAGGGGGTTTTGACTGTAGGGACCGTGTTCTTTTCTTTGAATGCTTCTTTTTTTCTCCTGTAAACTCTATGTTGATGCCTTTGCCCATAAAGCTCTACTTGTGTCTCATCTGACCAGAGAACATTTTTCCAAAACGTTTTAGGCTTTCTCAGGTAAGTTTTGGCAAACTCCAACCTAGCTTTTAGTTGTTTCGGGGTAAGAAGTGGGGTCTTCCTGGGTCTCCTACCATACAGTCCCTTTTCATTCAGACGCCGACGGATAGTGCGGGTTGACATTGTTGTATCCTCGGACTGCAGGGCAGCTTGAACTTGTTTGGATGTCAGTCGAGGTTCTTTATCCACCATCCGCACAATCTCGCGTTGAAATCTCTTGTCAATTTTTCTTTTCCATCCACATCTAGGGAGGTTAGCCACAGTGCCATGGACTTACACTTCTTGATGACACTGTGCACGGTAGACACAGGAACATTCAGGTCTTTGGAGATGGACTTGTAGCCTTGAGATTGCTCATGCTTCCTCACTATTTGGTTTCTCAAGTCCTCAGACAGTTGTTTGGTCTTCTTTCTTTTCTCCATGCTCAATGTGGTACACACAAGGATACAGGACAGAGGTTGAGTCAACTTTAATCCATGTCAACTGGCTGCAAGTGTGATTTAGTTATTGCCAACACCTGTTAGGTGCCACAGGTAAGTTACAGGTGCTGTTAATTACACAAATTAGAGAAGCATCACATGATTTTTCTAACAGTGCCAATACTTTTGTCCACCCCCTTTTTTATGTTTGGTGTGGAATTAGATCCAATTTTGCATTAGGACAATCCTTTTTGTGTTTTTTCATTGAAGACAAATTGAATGAAGATAATAATACCAAAGAATTTGTGATTGCAATCATTTTCAGGAAGAAACTGAGTATTATCTGACAGAATTACAAGGGTGTCAATACTTTTAGCCACAACTGTAGATGTTTTCATTAGCTAGCTGTGCAAACAGTCATGCAGTCATCCGAACGGTTAGCAGACATGTCAATCAACTGATGACATGCAGAAATTCATCTAAGGCTGGTTTCACACCACGTTTTAATCCGATCCGGGGCTGTCCATTGAAAACCGGATGAAACCAGATGTAACCAGATTCTTCAAAACTGGATGTCACCATCCGGTTTGAAATAGGATCCGGTTCCCGGATTAGCCGTTAAACCGGACCGGTTGCATCCAGTTTTGTGGAATCCGGTTTAATCTGGTTTTAGCTGCCCAGCCCTCCTTTGGCTTGTTAATATAAATTGCAGTCAGCCTTTCTTCCTGGTCCCTCTGTTGGTTGCAAAATGGCCCTGTGTTATGAAGATTTCTGCTTCTCCAGTATGTGCATGTTTGCTCACAGAGTTTGGCCAAAATGGCGTTGGGAGAAAGGGTGGGAGGTGGTCACATTCCTCAGCGCGCAGCCGCAGTCTGCAATTTGCAATCCGGGAACCGGTCCACTTTTGTAATTGAATCCGGCGCATTCCGGCGCCATAGTCCCTCATGTTAAGTTTCGCCGGATTGCACCAGACCAGGGGAATATGGGAGATTCCGATTTTGACTGATTTTCACAACAGATGGCAAAAATGTGCCGTTTTTGAATCCAAGGACAAAAAAATGAGTTCTCCCGGATCCACCTGGAGAGCATAAAACCGGATGGCTAAACACTACCATCCGGGACAATCAGGCCCCATAGGCAAATTATTGGGCTGAAATGTGATCCGGGCCTATCCGGTTCTCATCGGATCGGCCCGGAACAAAAAAAGTGGTGTGAAACCAGCCTAATGCTGTGGGACCTGTGTGATGTCACGACCATGTAACCGTAATAGGCAGGGCTAAGAAGGCCTTGCGTGAAGGACTTAGCTCCACCCATGATAGTAAACTATACACATATAAATTTATACTAAAATAATCTTTATTAGGTCTCATTGTACTTATTTTACATGGCCATCCTAGAAAGTCTTCATGACTCTGTCTGTTTTTCAGTTTCACCTTCCGCTGTATCCGCCTTGAAAGTGTCCGCTCCTCCTTCTGTAACTGCGGAGGTGGGAAGTTTCTTCAAGATACCTTGCACCTTCGATGTGGAAGAAGATATAATAAACCGGCAGTATGTTGCCATTGTATGGCAATTTCATGGAATTGAAATAGGAAGGTTCGACAGCAAAGGACTAGTCACTGCGCCAAAGAATCATATAAATGAAAAGAAAATCGGCAATGGAGTCGCTGATTTATACGTAAGGAATGTGTCGGTCAGTGATATTGGGACTTATAGGTGCACGGTATTCTACACCCCTAATACCGATCACAAGGAGATTAATCTTATAGTTTATGGTAAGTTCATGTTACCGGTTGTGAACCCGTTTGGTACAGATTTGTGTAATTTTTTGCTTCTCAGTAATTCAGTAGCCAGTGTTGCAAATTACAGTTCCGGTTGCTGTTGAAAGTGCGTTATATGAACTACTGACACAATTCTCCATTTGGAGGGAACTTCTAATAGAAAATATGAAACAATCCTACACGGAGGTGAACCTACCACTATCGAA
>JARQOC010000011.1:235070568-235143926 GCA_033576535.1 Allobates femoralis | reverse complement strand
AGGATCTCAGAAGTAATGGCGACCTGTTGTAGCTGCAATTACATGTTTGTTTTTTGGGTATTCTAGTCGCCATGTTCATTATATGGTAAAACCGACATGACGGGGTGATACCTCACTTCAGTACGAGTTCGTAGACACCCAACATGTTACCTTTATTGGTATCTAGGTGCTGAAAAAATTCAGAAGTTTGAAAAAAACCAAAACAGACTTTTTGCGCCATGTTCTGCGACCCGTAGCGTTCTCATTTTTTGAGATCTGGGGCTGTGTGACGGCTTATTTTTTGCGTCTTGAGCTGACGTTTCTAATGATACTATTTTTCGGGGGATCCGCAGTTTTGATCACCCGTTATTGCATTTTATAGCAATAATGCGGCGACCAAAAAAAACTGAATTTTGGCGTTTGGACAGGAAACTGCTCTATGACAGCATCCGGGGTCTAGCGAGGACCCCGGACTGTCACGTGAGCGCCGGAGATCCCGCGATACTATCGCGGGATGTCCGGAGCAGGCAGGGAACAGCGCGTTCCCCGCCGCAGCCGCCTTGGATCACTGACAGCCTCAATCACTGACAGCGGGATCCAAGGGGTTACCAGCGCCGATCGGATCCCAGATCCGATCGGCGCTGTTACCCCGACATCTCAGCTGATCACATCAGCTGAGATGTTGGCTGTTTGATGTGAGTTTAACGCCGGAGCTCACATCAAACACCCCTTACCGGCCCATGACGTCCTCCTACTTCATAGGTCGGGAAGGGGTTAAAGTAAAAATCCAAGTTCTTCTGAATCAGGTCTTTATAATTGGGATGATGAAAGAGGTATGAGTTAGCTCGCCAGGTCTACTGTCCTTGACTTTGATGGAACAATGTTATCTCGAATACGACAGGTGAGTGGTCTGACCACACTCTAGGAAGAATTGCAAAAGAGCGTATGAATATCTGAGACCACCGTGAACGAGATATGAGTATCCGAGTAGTGAGTGTACTTCACTGATGAGGAACTCATAAAGCGGAATACATCATAAAGTTCCTCTCTTTGAATACCACAGATCCAAAACTGTATTAGTGTTTGTTGCTTTATTCGAGGAATCCATCAAGCCGTTCGTTACAGCATTAAAGTCATCTAGGATGATCAAAGAACCCTGTTTCACCTGTCTATCGATGTTCATGAGTTTATTCAAAAATGAAATCTGGCCCTTATTTGTGGCATAATGTTGACTAGAGTATACCTCAAATTTTACTTGATCCCCAATCAAAATGGCTACCCCAGACTTCTTTGTTTTATTTGATGCCAAGTAAACATGTGGAAAGTATTTATTGGAGAATATAAGGTTTTTTTCTATGGCGAATTTAGTTTCTTGCAAACCCGCAACAACTATTTTGTTCCTATTTAGACCTCTCTATACCAAGTATCTTTTATGGAGGGAGTTCAGACATTTAAGGATAAAAACACTTCTATCCATTGTCCAGATATATTGCTTGGATATTTGTGTGAGGGAGTAAAGGTATACCGTCGGGATAAAGGTCACTTAATAATCTAACATAAGATAAATTTACTTCTTTCTTTAATTAAACGAGCTTAAACAAAGACTGCCAAAGTAAAACTAAACTAACTAAATCCTAATAGAACCGATCTAAAAACTTCCTATAAAGCTAATGTTTTCACCTCTGTGGCCTTTTTTATTTAGGACCTAAAACGAAGCTAATAATCATGGACATATGCTCCGTAAACTACAAAGTCGAAGTTCAGCTAAAAGTTTTAGACCTTCGTTCTTTTTAACTCTAATTAACTTATTCTAATTTTAATTCTATTATATTATTTTATTCTTATTCTATTCTTATTTTAATTTTAATTAACTAATTCTATTTAACTTTCGGTCATGTGAAAAAATCAAAGCTGTAGAGGGACGCCCCAAGCGATACATCAGACTTGCTGCCGGAAGAACGTCCGTGACCGGTTTCAGTTCTTTCCTTTTTTGCATGGCATTCTTTGATACGTCGGAGAAAATTCTTATTGTCATATGGAGGCAGGAAATGTCTATTATGTTTAAGGAAATTAGTTATCCTGTCTCTCGTACGGCTAAGCAAGAAGCTAACAATGATATCTCTTGGGATATCTTTCGAGAGATATGAGGGTTTAGGGATTCTGTATGCTCTCTATGTACAACTTAATCTCAGGTACGGATGGAAATGTTTTCTTTAAAAGCGAACTCATGTAAGGAATGATTTGTGTGGAGCCCATCTCTTCGGGCACTCCCCTGAACTTTAGATTATTGGGTCTCCCATTGTCCTCATTCTTTTTCAATTTATTCTGCAAGTTTCTTATGCCACCTCTCGTCTTATTTTGTTCTACTCTCATCTCTTTGGTATCTTCTGTAAGTTCAGCTATAGCTTTTTCAGACAGGTCTGTTTTGGACACTATCAAGGCCATCGATATATTCATCTCCTTCTCTATTCCCCTCTTATTACCTCCTCTCACGATCGCATACAAGATTTCTCCCGTGTGTCTGCTTTACTCTGGAACTCTCTCCCACAACTCATCAGACACTCGCCTACCCTGGGAAGCTTCAAAAGAAACCTGAAGATCCACCTCTTCGACAGGCCTACAGCCTACAATGAGACCTGATCCACCACACCGTCTCACGATCGGCACTACCCCCTCGTATTGTATCCCCACTTGTCCCTCATAGACTGTGAGCCCTCGCGGACAGGGCCCTCTACCCTCCTGTACCAGTACGACTTGACTGTTCGCATATATTTTACTTGTTCTCGTCTATCCCTTATGTAAAGCAACTTGGATTCTAATGGCGCTATATAAATAAATAATAATAATCTAATCAAACTCTTCGTCAAGATCCTTTTTTAGAGATTCTTTGAAACCCCTAAAGAGATTAAGAATTCTCTATCTAGCGGTAATTGGAATCGTCATCTAAAATATCCCTCCTAACTGTCTACCTTAATGGACTAGTACGCCGTGGCGAGTCACTGTCTGAGCCAAAGTCATCATGTAGTCTAGTATCAGAATAGGATTTAGAAGGAGTGGTCATCACCTTGCGCTTACCAGTTATTTAAAGAATTATGTAGTAACAAACCCTCAGAGGGCATTCCAGCAGCCTCCATATCTACACTTATGGTATTACTATCTGTACCCTGTAGGTGTTTATTTGAACAAATGTCAATTTATTTCCCCTGAACTCCAGTTTTTGGTATGTCGTGTTGATTGTGTTTAGCATTTACAGTAGTAGTCTTTGATTTAAGGAGCATGTTTATCACTATACATTTTACGAGGTCAATTAATGGAAATACAAGAAGCACTATTACCTATTGCAAAATCTTATGTGTCAGAGAGGATTTGTCAGGAACAAGACGTTGAGTCAATGTAAGTCACCAGGTATACATGTGGTTTGTGTACAACTAAGGTCCATTGAGCAGAATACTAAAATTAGTTTAACCTTAAACCTAGCAAGGGTTAAAGGAGTTCGGTTAACTGTTTGTTTAGTATGCTATCCAAGCAGGGAGGTGCTCTAATGCATCAAATAATGTGCTAAATCCCAACAGCCAATTAAACTATTGTTCAAAGGCTAACTGTTTAGGCCCCTTCACATCACGATTTTTGGGGATCCGTGGCTATCTGTTGTAAAACTGATAGCCACGGATCTGATTTGGCCTCCATGTATCCCTAAGGGCATGGATGGGCATGGATTGGTGCTTCACAGCCATCCATGTGTGCAGGGATCTGGTTGTGTCCGCTTTTGTCGCTGTTCGCAAAGGGAGGAGTGAGGAGAGAGCTGCTGAGAGGGCGTGCATGATTACATGACAGTTTATACAGCACAGGGCTATTCCTGCTTGCTAATAATGGAGAGGACTAATCCAGGAGCTGCCTGCAGGGTCTGACAATGCTGATGATATGGAAACTACAAATGGTACAATAATGGTTTTATATGTTTTTAAAAGGTCTGCCCAGGCACTATTCAAGGGTAATATCATACTGAAAAATGACCTGACAGTGTCTCTATAATAAGTTGTACAGGCTATCCAATAAGAATAAAACGAGTCTCTACAACTGTCAGAGCCATATTAGCACTCACTATTTCATTATATTGCCACCTAGCTACCGTGCCCTAGTACAGACTTCTAGTGTGAATTCAGAGAAAATAGAATATTTCCCATAACAATATCCTCCCAGAATCAGCACATATGTCACACAATACATCAATGCTCGTCTCTCCTAGTCCTAGGAATATGAAGTAGCAGTACAATCAGCATGCAATCTCGATCTGCGTAGCTTGTGATAGTAGGAGACCCTCTGGCCTCACTTGCTATTAGAGCGATCTCCTCGTCACCAACACTTGTTCTTCTGTATGCAGCAGGGTGCTGAGATGTGTCTGCTACAGGACCTGAGCACTGTACCTTGGGCAGACCCGCTGGAACACAATGAATGAATCAGTATAAGTTCTCCTGCACCCGTTGCTGCAGGGTGACGTCAGCCCCTAGCTGAGGTGTTAAAGAGAACCTGTCACCCCCCCTGGTGCTTTCCAAAGTGAAAGCACCTCTGAATGCAGCGTGCCCTCTGCATTAAGAGAAGGTGTGTAGCATGTCTGTACCCCCCCCCCTTTAATCAGAAAAAAACACTTTGTAAAGTTCAGGGTTAAGAGGTCCAGAGGGACTTATCTGATTCTGCTGTCCTCGGCTGGCATAGTCCTCCCCGCCTCCTCTTGTGTGATATCAAGCACCAGAGCCCGCCCTCTTACATGTTATGCTGTATGCAGGGTGGGCTCTGGTGCTTGGCATCACAGAAGAGGAGGCGGGGAGGACTGTGCCAGCCGAGGACAGCAGAATCAGATAACTCACTCTGGACCTCTTAACTCTGAAATTTACAAAGTGTTTTTTTCGGGTTATTGGGGGGAATAGAGACATGGGAGACCCCTTCCCTGATTGCAGAAGACATGCTGCATTCAGTGGTGCTTTCAGTTTGGAAAGCACCAGGGGGGTGACAGGTTCTCTTTAAGCGCTGATAGATATCCTTCCGCCTGACTGTGGCTGCCCTGTTACCAAGGAAACCTGCAAATAGTTCCCTTTAGTATTAGTGTTGACAGACAAAAATAAGTTAAAAAATAAATTTTATTCAAGCCTGATGTTAAAACAGAGGCAAATTAAACCACACACGATATGACACGAATCCCCTTCAGTCATAATGTCACACAGGGGTGGCAGCATAGAAGAAAGCCTCACTTAAAGGTACATTCGATAATGTAATTTGATCAAAGGACTTCCTATAAGTCTAATAATGTGGCAGGGGCACATCAAACCCCACATGAATAAAGCACCCGCTTCTTCACAGAATTATATGGCACCAGCAACCTGAGACACAGATCACAGCTCCGGATAAATGAAGAAACGTGATGAAGTAATCAGGCCCTTCTGTCAAAATAAACAATCCTAGATAACTGTTTAATAGTAAAAAAAATAATAGAAATAAACACTATCAAACTCAACAGGGAGATTAGAGATTGTAACTATGAGGTGATTGGCAGTTTCAAAATGGCGCCTCATAGACTCTCCCTGAGGGGAAAAAAACCTCGATGTTCTGAGGTGAATTCTTCACCAATTATGACCCAAAATGGCTCAAATGAATCCCAACATTTATGTCTTACTGGTCCGGTAACTTTAATGAGAAAAAAAGGGCTAAAAAACTCTCTGTTAATCTTCTGTGGTCCCAGGATCCCCAGGATCTGTGTCCTTGACATCCAGCTGAAGGCCAAACCCCTGATCCTATGTTATCTACTGTATAGAGAGGTGTTATCAGTCATTATACACGAGGAGGAGGTGAGCTGTGATATCAGCTATTGTGAATGGTGGATCCTGTGTTATCTACTGTATATAGAGGTGTTATCAGTCATTATACAGGAGAAGGAGGTGAGCTGTGATATCATCTATTGTGAATGGTGGATCCTGAGTTATCTCCTGTATATAGAGGTGTTATCAGTCATTATACACGAGGAGGAGGTGAGCTGTGATATCACCTATTGTGAATGGTGGATCCTGTGTTATCTACTGTATATAGAGGTGTTATCAGTCATTGTATAGGAGGAGGAGGTGAGCTGTGATATCACCTATTGTGAATGGTGGATCCTGAGTTATCTACTGTATATAGAGGTGTTATCAGTCATTGTACAGGAGGAGGTGAGCTGTGATATCACCTATTGTGAATGGTGGATCCTGTGTTATCTACTGTATATAGAGGTGTTATCAGTCATTGTACAGGAGGAGGTGAGCTGTGATATCATCTTTTGTGAATGGTGGATCCTGTGTTATCTACTGTATATAGAGGTGTTATCAGTCATTGTACAGGAGGAGGAGGTGAGCTGTGATATCACCTATTGGGAATGGTGGATCCTGTGTTATCTACTGTATATAGAGGTGTTATCAGTCATTGTACAGGAGGAGGTGAGCTGTGATATCATCTTTTGTGAATGGTGGATCCTGTGTTATCTACTGTATATAGAGGTGTTATCAGTCATTGTACAGGAGGAGGAGGTGAGCTGTGATATCACCTATTGTGAATGGTGGATCCTGTGTTATCTACTGTATATAGAGGGGTTATCAGTCATTGTACAGGAGGAGGTGAGCTGTGATATCACCTATTGTGAATGGTGGATCCTGTGTTATCTACTGTATATAGAGGTGTTATCAGTCATTGTACAGGAGGAGGTGAGCTGTGATATCATCTTTTGTGAATGGTGGATCCTGTGTTATCTACTGTATATAGAGGTGTTATCAGTCATTGTACAGGAGGAGGAGGTGAGCTGTGATATCACCTATTGTGAATGGTGGATCCTGTGTTATCTACTGTATATAGAGGGGTTATCAGTCATTGTACAGGAGGAGGTGAGCTGTGATATCACCTATTGTGAATGGTGGATCCTGTGTTATCTACTGTATATAGAGGGGTTATCAGTCATTATACACGAGGAGGTGAGCTGTGACATCACCTATTGTGAATGGTGGATCCTGTGTTATCTACTGTATATAGAGGTGTTATCAGTCATTGTACAGGAGGAGGAGGTGAGCTGTGATATCATCTATTGTGAATGGTGGATCCTGTGTGATCTACTGTATATAGAGGTGTTATCAGTCATTGTACAGGAGGAGGTGAGCTGTGATATCATCTTTTGTGAATGGTGGATCCTGTGTTATCTACTGTATATAGAGGTGTTATCAGTCATTGTACAGGAGGAGGAGGTGAGCTGTGATATCACCTATTGTGAATGGTGGATCCTGTGTTATCTACTGTATATAGAGGGGTTATCAGTCATTGTACAGGAGGAGGTGAGCTGTAATATCACCTATTGTGAATGGTGGATCCTGTGTTATTTACTGTATATAGAGGGGTTATCAGTCATTATACACGAGGAGGTGAGCTGTGATATCACCTATTGTGAATGGTGGATCCTGTGTTATCTACTGTATATAGAGGTGTTATCAGTCATTGTACAGGAGGAGGAGGTGAGCTGTGATATCACCTATTGTGAATGGTGGATCCTGTGTTATCTACTGTATATAGAGGGGTTATCAGTCATTGTACAGGAGGAGGAGGTGAGCTGTGATATCACCTATTGTGAATGGTGGATCCTGTGTTATCTACTGTATATAGAGGTGTTATCAGTCATTGTACAGGAGGAGGAGGTGAGCTGTGATATCACCTATTGTGAATGGTGGATCCTGTGTTATCTACTGTATATAGAGGGGTTATCAGTCATTATACAGGAGGAGGTGAGCTGTGATATCACCTATTGTGAATGGTGGATCCTGTGTTATCTACTGTATATAGAGGTGATATCAGTCATTGTACAGGAGGAGGAGGTGAGCTGTGATATCACCTATTGTGAATGGTGGATCCTGTGTTATCTACTGTATATAGAGGTGATATCAGTCATTGTACAGGAGGTGAGCTGTGATATCACCTATTGTGAATGGTGGATCCTGTGTTATCTACTGTATATAGAGGTGTTATCAGTTATTGTACAGGAGGAGGTGACCTGTGATATCACCTATTGTGATGTGACATCACCTATAACCGCTTTTCAAAAAGGGCTGGATAATTTCCTCAGTGCATATAATATTGTCAGCTATAAATAAGAAAGTAATACAAATGTATAATTGTCCAGGGAAGGCGCCTTGGAGTGGACCCACTGGGCTGTGGTACCGAAGTCCCCTGGGTGAGCTGGTCCTAGTTAAACCAACCCCTATACAGGGATAGTCAGGAGCAAGCCCAGGGGGTCTAAATACCACTGCTGCTAGTACCAGGGGGGCGGCTCATAGACTTGGCCTAAATTTACGTATAGCTAGGTAGCAAACACAGGTACAGAGCCCAAGGCTGGGAACGCAGGGATGGCTCTATTGGAGGAGAGCACAAGGAAGGCCTGACCAACAGTCAGCAAGGCAGAAGCAAAGTAACTTAATAATCAGGCACCTTCCAGCAGTGGAGGTGGTTTGATATACCAGAGGATGGACAGCTATTGGTCAAGGGGAGTGTCAGGTTGAGCCGTGGCGGCCCTTAGATTCACAGGGGAGGGGCGCGGCTGCGCCTAGTGCACTGCTGATTAGGTTCATGACTGTGACCATTGTAGTGTGCTGATGTGTGAGCCCGGTGGTCAGCAGACAGGAAGGGAACCCGGCGATGGCTCCGAGACACAGCACGGCTGGATGCCGGATGCCCAATCGGTAGTGGTAGACCCAGGAGAGGTGAGCGGGAGAGCGGTGCCAGGGGACCTAACAATAATTTTTTTTAACCAATTAACTTTTTATTGAACATTGACCATAGTATATGAGACAAAACAATCGAAGGCCTAAGCAGACCATCGGGAACATACAGAAAAAAGGAAGGAGGGGGGGGAAAGACCCAAATCAGGTACAGACATTGGTGATACAGTATGCAAATGAGTTCAAGTGAGTTCAAATCAATACAAGGTATTCACAAAATAGCGACAAGGTCGTTGGTTCACAGTAATAGATGGGCATGAATATCCGAGGCGAGGGCAGAGGAAGTCCAGGGGTCCCACCATGTAAGAACCTTGTTCTTTTTAGAAAGAGAGGGAGCAGAGAGAGATTCATAGCAGTAATGGAGATTAAGTCTAGAAATCAACTCCTCTCTAGAGGGCACCCCCAGTGACTTCCAGTGCGCCGCCAGGCATAGTCTTGCAGCAACTAGTATATTAGACACAATAGGCTGCAACGGGGAAGGAACCTCTGATAGTGAGATACCCAGGAGCGCGAGAGGGCCCGACAGTATCAGGGGCAAATGAGTAATTTCACATAGAAGCTTTTCTACCTGAACCAAGAAGGGCTTGATGAGGGGGCATTCCCACCACACATGAGCCAGGGAACCCGACATTCCACAACCCCTCCAACAGGAGGCAGATGAGGAGAGATGGAGCCGGGCCATACGGGCGGGGGTTATGTACCATTGTAATAGAATCTTTCTTGCCTGCTCCATGTGTCCCGGACAAGAAGAAAATTTAGTCGGGTGGGACATGGCGAAGGACCAGTCCTCGTGTGTAGCCGAAAAGGATAGAAGGGACTCCCAAGACAGCATGAACGGGAGTTTGTGGGGAACCTCATGGAGCAGCAGGGAAGCATACAGCACTGACACCCCATGGGAGATATGAGTGCCGGGTTTAAAAAAATCGGTTACCCGGAGAGTCCCCCGTCACCGGAGGCTCCTGAAAAATCAGGAAGTTGCGCAAGCAGCTAGATACCTGTAAGAAGGTGTAGAACGATGAGTTTGGTAGGGAGAACCGAGACTGAAGTTCACCAAAGGAACGTAACCCGGATGGACCAAACAGGTCCACTATATATAGGAGGTTGCACTTTTTTAGTTGTTGTAGAGATATATTTGGGATTATTTCCGACATAACATCCAAGGATATATATCTAGCCATGTATGAGAATACTGAGGGACCCACTGTAGCCCAAAGCTTGGTAGCTGAGATCATAGTATGTAGAAGAGATCCCCTAGGGCGGGACTGCAAAAACGACATTTCCATCAATCGCTTAAGAGAGCCTTGTGGGGCAAAAGATGACTCAATGGCAAGCCAAGGTAAATGTGAGGCCCCCTCCCACCACAATTTAAGTGGTTCAAGCATCGCAGCTTTATGATATATTGCTAGGTTGGGGACACCCAGACCACCTTTAGAATACGGGAGAACCATCCAGCGCTGTTTGATTCTATGTGGCTTGCCATTCCATATGAAGGAATCAATTATAGACTGAAAGAGGGTATGCGCCTTGCAGGTATAGTTAAAGGCAAACATCTGAATAGATAAATTAACTTGGGGAGGAGCATCATCTTGGCTGTCTGAATGCGTGCCGTCCACGAAAGGGGGGTATCAGTAAATTTTTGGATAGTAGCTCGCAAGTCCTCAGCAGTTGCCTCACAGTTCAAGCGTGTTATGTCCGCCAGGCGTGTCAATTTAATCCCTACATACGTAAAGCCTAAGGGAGCCCAGAGGAAGTTATAGGTGGATTGAATAGTAGATTGTAGGTCAAATGAGAGAAAGAGAGGAAATAAGGTAGATTTGGTCAGGTTGAGCCTGTAATACGAGACCGCAGAGAAGTCATGTAGGAGAGAGGAGATCGCAGCCAGTGAACGCTGGGGATCAGTGCAGGTAAATACCACATCGTCTGCATACAGACCTATTTTGAATTCAGCAGTTCCAACGGGGATGCCTTTAATGTCTGGAGTCTCCCGAGCAATAGCAGCCAGGGGTTCCATAATCAACGCGAAGACCAGTGGGGAGAGAGGGCAGCCCTGGCGAGTACCATTTGAAATGGTAAAGGCCCGGGATTTAAACCCCGAGGCACGCACTGAGGCGTTCGGATTAGAGTATAAGGCCATGATGGCAGAGGAGATAGGGCCAGTGAGGCCAAATTTGAGCAAGGTACTCTCCAAATAGCCCCAGTGCACCCTGTCAAAGGCTTTTTCAGCATCAAGCATCAGGAATACACTGGGGAGGCGGCCCCCCTCCACCACACTCAACAGGTCGATTAGCCGTCTCGTTCCATCCCTTGTCTGCCTGCCCAGCACAAACCCAACCTGATCAGGATGAATTAGAGAAGGTAGAATAGTAAGAAGACGATTGGCCCAAATTTTAGCATAGATTTTTAAATCTGCATTTAGTAGAGCAATTGGGCGAAAGGTCCCAGGGGTTGTGGGGGGCTTCCCGGGTTTAGGCAGGGTAGCTACAGAGGCCTCCAGTCCCTCACGCTTGATAGAGCCCGAAGTAGCCCAGAAGTCAAACAATCTTTTGAGGAAGGGACAGAGTATAGGAAGAAATTGAGAATAGTAGGGGAAAGAGAAGCCATCAGGACCCGGGGCCGAGTTTTTCTTTGAATCCGTGATGATCTGCGCGATTTCAGAAATTAGTATGGGAGCATTCAAGGAGGCTAGTTGAGATGGGGAAACCTTCGGGAGATTGGCCCTATCCAGAAAGGACGAGATACAGGTCGGGGAAGGTTGTGGGATGGATCCGTCATCTTGTAAGTTGTAAAGCCCAGAATAATAAGTGGCAAACTCGTCTGCAATATCAATCGGGTTATAAACCCGTGTGGAATCAGCCCTGACCAGGAAAGGGATTCTAGACTGGATTTCCCGCCTTTTGACACGCCTGGCCAACAGGGCACCAGCTCGGTCACCCATGGAGTATAAGCTGGCCTTGGATTTCCGCAAGGCTTTCGCCGTTCTACGAGGCAAGAGCTGGCGGACACGCATTCGGGCTCTGCCAAATTCCAATAACAGATGAGTAGATTGGGTCTTTTTGTGCTGAGTCTCAAGCGACTCAAGGGCCGCCAAAGCCTCCTGCAAGGCTTGATTAAATCTGCGTTTATGCAAGGCTGCCATTTTGAGGAAATGCCCCCGCATGACAGCCTTGTGTGCAAACCAGAGAGTATCTGGTTGTATCTCCGGGGTATCATTAATGCTAAAAAACTCCTGAAGGGAGGCCTCCAGCCGGGTTACTGAAGGCTGGTCCGTTAATAATTGAGTATTCAGGCGCCAGTGGGAGGGCGGCTGGATAGCCAATGGGTCGGCCAATGAAACCGTGACAGGGGCATGGTCCGACCATGAGATGCTCCCCACAGTAGCAGTATGACAATGGGGTAAGGCCACTTCATCTACCAAAATGTAGTCTATTCTACTGTAGGTGGCATGCCTCGGGGACATATAGGTATAGTCCTTTTCATTGCAGTGTAGGTACCTCCATATATCATGCAGACCGTGGGATCGAACCAGAGCTCCAGCTTCACCTCTAGAAGATGAGGGAGCAGAGCAGTCCCATATTTTGGACATGGGAACGTTGAAGTCCCCAGCAATTAGCTTATGTCCATGCTGGATACCATCCACGGTCTGCAATAGGGTCCTCATAAATCTAAGCTGTCCCGAGTTAGGGCCATAAACTGATGCTATAGTGTATGGTGCATTATTAATTAGGCAAAGTAGTAGCAATGATCTGAGCTCAGGGTCTGGGATCACACGTACCAGATGGAAAGACACTGAGCGGTGAGGATAGAGAGTGGACTTCATCCTAAAATGATCATGCTCCCAAGAGATGGGGTTCCTGGAGACACACCACTTGGTGGTGCTGTTTGGCCAGATGTCGCCACACCATAGCTCTCTTGCAAGGGGAATTAAGCCCATTAACATTATGGGACACCAGTGTGATACTCATAGTGACCTAAAAAATAGAAGCAAGTGACCCCGCAACCTTGTAAACCAACATAGTAAACAAACACAGTGGCAGCGTAAAGTCCGAGTACCTGAAAGGGAAAACGGGAAGGTGGGAGGGAGGGGAAGGAGCTGAAAGAGAAAAACAGACAAAAAACAGCAACCAAAGAGTCCATTCACACCGAGTATCTGAATCCACAGGTGAGAAAAAAGCTCACCAAGGGGGCACAGGCTGACAAGTCAGCAGCAGTGTGGAGCAGTAAAAAAGAAAAGGAAGAACCACTCCACAGTATCAACGGGAACGACCAGGAACCAAATTGCAGAAAGTACCTTCAAGCAACCTCCCATTCCGTGTCAATGTGGCGATCCGTGGCCTTAGGAGGGGAGTCTCCAGATCTCCTCCAGCCATCTGATGAGGGAGAGTTAGCAGCAGAAATCATAAGGCCCCAGGAGACCAGAGCCCTGGCAGCATGATGAGGGGTCAGGCAGGGGATGAATTTGCCATCCTTCTTGATTAGCAGCTTCACTGGGTTAAATCCCAGCGATAAGCAATTTCTTTGTCCGTCAGTATAGTAGCATACCTCCCAACTTTAGAAGAGCAGAAAGAGGGACAAAAGATGCGGCGTGCTCAGCACGCCGCGCAAATTTTAGCCCCGCCCCTGACCCCGCCCAAGCCACACCCATTTACACAGGATACACAGCGGTACAGGATAATGACACTGGGGGTACAGGATAATGACGCTGACACTGAGGGTGCAGGATGATGACACTGGGGGTACAGGATAATGACACTGGGGGTAGAGGATAATGACACTGGGGGTACAGGATAATGACACTGACACTGAGGGTGCAGGACAATGACGCTGAGGGTACAGGACAATGACGCTGACGCTGGGGGTACAGGACAATGACTCTGACACTTGTTCTGATGTAATGGGAAAGCTGGGTGCAGAGGAAATGGTGTATAGCACAGCAGGGGATGGGAAAGAGCTTGTTTCCCTCAGCACACCCACCTTTTCCACCCCCTGCTCTGCTATACACCTTTTCCCAAGCACTCAGCCTTCCCATGCTCTTCTATCCTCTATCCCTCAGCACTCAGCCTTCCCATGCTCTTCTATCCCTCAGCTCTCAGCTTTCCCAGGCTCTTCTATCCCTCAGCACTCAGCTTTCCCAGGCTCTTCTATCCCTCAGCACTCAGCTTTCCCATGCTCTTCTATCCCTTAGCACTCAGCTTTCCCAGGCTCTTCTATCCCTTAGCACTCAGCTTTCCCATACTCTTCTATCCCTCAGCACTCAGCTTTCTCAGGCTCTTCTATCCTCTATCCCTCAGCACTCAGCTTTCCCATGCTCTTCTATCCCTCAGCATCCAGCTTTTCCATGCTCCTCTATCCTCTTTCCCTCAGCACCCAGCTTTTCCATGCTCCTCTAACCTCAGCACTCAGCTTTCCCATGCTCCTCTATCCTCTTTCCCTCAGCATTCAGCTTTTCCATGCTCTTCTATCCTCTCTCCTCAGTCTCAGCTTTTCCATACCCTTCTATCCTCTTTCCTCAGTCCCAGCTTTCTCATGCTCTTCTATCCTTCTTTCCCTCAGCACCCAACTTTGCCATGCTCTTCTAATCCTCTTTTCCTCAGCACCCAGCTTTCCCATGTTCTGATTTCCCTCAGCACCCAGCTCTCTCATGATAGCAGAACATGGGAAAGTTGGGTGCTGATGGAAATCAGAACATGGGAAAGCTGGGTGCTGAGGAAAAGAGGATAGGAGAGCATGGGAAAGCTGGGTGCTGAGGAATAGAGCTTCTTCCCCTCAGCAGGCAGTTTTCTCATCCTCTGCTGCTATCACTTTCTTCCTTCGGCTATATGGTGGACGTGTCACTTACAGCACAGCCAGCAGGTTTTGGCACAGTCAATGTAAGGCCCCTTTCACATCAGCGTTTTTGTCCAGATCCGGTGGATCCGGACAAAAAACGCATCTGCCACAACCGCGGCTATACCGCACATGCCGGACCTGCCGCAAGCCCCTTAGACAATGCATGGGGCTTGCCACAAGTGTACTGCAAGTGCGGCCGTTAGGTGGCAGATGAGGTAAATCTGCTGCATCTGCCGCAATCAGCGAAAAATGCTGATGTGAAAGGGGCCTAAGGCTGAATTCACACTGGCGTTTTTGTCTGCATGCGTCTGACATGCAGGTGCAAACATAGTCATACTGATCTGACCGTAGCGGGGATTCTCCGCATGCCTCCACATAGTATGGTGCCTGGTCACTCAATCAGCGGTCGGTCTCGGCGGTGGCCTGGAGATCAGCAGTGTCCGCTACTGATCTCCCGGTGGCCGCCTCTGATTTCTATGGAGATTTCAATAAATCTGCAGCATCTGCCTGCACTGTCATGCGGAGGACACTGCGGATCCATTGAGCTCCATGCATTCTTTGTGCACTTGCGGTCACTTGATGATAAAATAAGCCCCCGCGAATGCACAGAAAATGCAACATGTTGTGTTCAGAGGGTGCTATAAAAAAATGCATCTGAACGCAAATGTAACCAAACGCAGCCGTAGGCAGGTACTATGCGTTCCCATATTATACATAGGAATGCAGCGCACATGACGCACACCAGGGGCTAGGGTTACTCCCGGTTGATACAGGCGATTCTTCTCCTTCCTTGTCACGGGTGGACCGCGCCTGCCGGTAGTGGGGCCCGGTGTAGTGCAGATCAAAAATGAAGACGTCTTACGGGAACAGATTAAAGGGGGGTTTAATTTGTTTTCTTCGTGACGCCACCTATGAGTAGATTCGGTAAGGGCTACCGACGCTGCGGAACCTCCCGGGGTGATGGACAGCAGCAAGATGTTACGCTCCCCACAGGCTGAGCGGTGATCCCCGGGGGCTGGAGCTGCTCAAGATGTTGTGCGGCAGCTGCGGTTACCTTTAGTTAATGACGGACAGTTCATAAGGAGACACGGACACAGATAGTCTCTGCAACGGTTCTTTACTGTAACCAGCAGGCAGTACATGGCTTACAGTGGTTGAGTAGAAGACCGGGTGGACTCAGCAGTGATAGTGCTCCTCAGAGATCCGCAGTGTACCTCCTTTCTACCTCCTTAGCTTCTCTTGCCAGCGTCGCCCAGGAATACCAGGTCGGGTACGGGGAGGCTGCTTCAATGCCCTATCCACGATGTACGTTCTGGATTCTTTGGGGAGCCTTGGGTCCCTCAGTGGGTACACCGCTGGTTAGACGACTGGAAACTGGCTGGTGGTGGGGGGCTCCTATAAAGCTGCTCCTCCACGGGGCTGGTTCGCGTGGCAGAGGTGAACTGCTGCCAGCTTCGGTACCAGTGAACCGGCTGTGAGTTGTGGGCACGGGAGTCTTTTGGGAACCCGTGTAGAAATGCCCATTCCCGGTGGTTAAGGCCTCAGGTGCGGACACCCGACCGGTGACGGCCCAGGGGCCCGCACGAGGTGCGGAGCCCCCGCTCCTCTCCAAGTTCTAGTCTGCTCTCTCCAGGTTCTAGATTCTTGACTTTCTACAGACTCTGACTGTCTAGATTACTGTGTGTTCTACTTCACTACCCTAACACTCCACCCACCAGGACCTAGGATTGGTCCTCTGTTCTAGGTGTTGTATGTTGGGTTGGATCTCAGAGTTAACTATTGCACTGCTTTGTCAGAGAATATTGCGGCTGCAATACTCCCTTGTGACACACTCGTTGCGGGGCGCCACACTCCCCCTTGGTTAAATCAGCTTGTCCCCAAGCGTCAAACTACTCACATTACAGAGGTTTTTACATTTTTATACATATATGACACACTTTTATTAAAATAGAAAAACAGGTAAAGGTATGCTTTTGGTGATATAAGCAAAGAAACAGGTAATCACTTTGTGCGGACCCGGCGGGCGGTCGGCTGTACTTTAACTAGAGTCCAGGCTGTAGCCGCAAGATCACACAGTCAATGATTAACGGGAACAGAGTCATTGATGAAGTTCAAGTTTTAAAGTCACTGGCTCTGAGGGTGATGGCGTACCCGGATAGCAAACCACCCATCTGCACAAGCATAGCGCTCGTAGGTGATAATATCGCCCCGGTATAGGTCGCGATCGGGATGTCCTCTTGGCAAGTTTGACTCAACGTCCCGGCGCCCCACAAACACCTCCTCATTCAAACCCACCTCCCAAGCGAACCCCCACCCGGTATTTAAATTAAAGGTGGAAATTCTACCTTCACGGCAGAGTTCATCAGGCAGCGGCGGCTGGCGGCGAGCCTCGGCACGGGCCTCCATGTTGGCGCGTTCTCGGGCTCGCCACTCCTCTCGTCGTCTCTGGCGTACATCTCCGTCGTTACGGCTCGGGGTGTAAAGATGAGTAATGGAGCTGGTGGTTTGGCGGGAAGCTTGAACTTGGCGGGCTGTCTGTATCGGAACCCGGTGGAACGGCACAGGGGAAGGTGTCGGCATTGCACCCGACCAGTGTACCCGAGCTGTGTGCCCGGAAGGAAGTTCCTTGCTGTCTCCCCAAGCGAACCCGGTGTCGAAATCCTCAGCGGTGCCGTGGGTCTCGTCGTCATCCTCTCCGACCTCTTCCTCGATGACCACATCAGGCTGCTCGTTGATGAGAGATATTAAGGCTTGTTCCGTTGTACAACAGGGCGGTGGTGCTGCGGATCCTTCCGTAGGGACGTCCTGCAGGGCTTCCAGGCTGCCTGCCTCTTCATCTGTTTCCCCAGGTAAAGGTGTTTCAATCCCGGTTACCAGGTAGGCCTCGGCAATGGCAAGGGAAGCCTCCGGTACGGGGATAAAACAGGCGACTGTCTCTGTAGTGGTGAAACATGTCGCGGGTTCCTCAGTGGGAACCTGGTAGAGATCTAATTCTTCAATGGAGCGTGTTATGAGCTCCGGCTCAAGAACGGGGTCGGTTACGATGTTGGTCGCTGGAACGGGTCGAGTTGCGGCCTCCACCGGAATGACGCAGTCTTTTGGCTCTGGTGACGGAGCAGGACAGGTGGTAGGCGACGGTGAGGCGGTCGAGAAGCTGGTGACGTCGTCTGGGCTTGGAGAAGCTGTACCCGGTCGGCTCTGCTGCATCGCATGGTGTAGTCGTCTGCCTAGGGTCGCGCTCCAGCTGCGGATCGTCCATTCCACTGTCTCTAGTAACCGCACCCGGAGGTCTTGTAGAGCCTCTAGCCAGAAGTCAGGGCTGCCATCTATGGTAAGGGCAGGATCCGGACCCGGTTGGCTTATGGCTGCTCTGGCCTCCGCCTCGACCTCCCGCATCAGGTCTTGGAGTCTCATGCTGGCCATTCTTCTTGGAGGGAAACCACACCCGATCAACCGGTAAGACGTTCTTGTTGAGCTGGTGAAGAATTCCGTCTGTGTGTCTATGTATCACACTCCCATCTCCTCTGGGCTTTTGTAGTCCAATCGTGGGAAAAGTCTTTGGGGTCCGCCCCCCTGGTTGATTCGAGCAATCAGGGCGGACAAAGAGTTTGGCGCCTTTTGTCTTTAGCCCTCCCACAGTGAGGGGGGGGGTTGACTCACTCCTGGGCTTCACGTGGCGGCTTCTTGTGGCGGGAACGCCATCTTGGGCGCCATCTTGACCCAATGGTGTAAAGGCGGGAAAGTTCTTTTAGGGACGAACAAAGTCCAATTGTAGACAATAAAGTCCAGTTTAAGCACAATATACCCGTTGGGTAACGGGCCTGCTCGTATCCTGTTCATGACGCCATTTTCTGACGCACACCAGGGGCCAGGGTTACTCCCGGTTGATACAGGCGATTCTTCTCCTTCCTTGTCACGGGTGGACCGCGCCTGCCGGTAGTGGGGCCCGGTGTAGTGCAGATCAAAAATGAAGACGTCTTACGGGAACAGATTAAAGGGGGGTTTAATTTGTTTTCTTCATGACGCCACTATGAGTAGATTCGGTAAGGGCTACCGACGCTGCGGAACCTCCCGGGGTGATGGACAGCAGCAAGATGTTACGCTCCCCACAGGCTGAGCGGTGATCCCCGGGGGCTGGAGCTGCTCAAGATGTTGTGCGGCAGCTGCGGTTACCTTTAGTTAATGACGGACAGTTCATAAGGAGACACGGACACAGATAGTCTCTGCAACGGTTCTTTACTGTAACCAGCAGGCAGTACATGGCTTACAGTGGTTGAGTAGAAGACCGGGTGGACTCAGCAGTGATAGTGCTCCTCAGAGATCCGCAGTGTACCTCCTTTCTACCTCCTTAGCTTCTCTTGCCAGCGTCGCCCAGGAATACCAGGTCGGGTACGGGGAGGCTGCTTCAATGCCCTATCCACGATGTACGTTCTGGATTCTTTGGGGAGCCTTGGGTCCCTCAGTGGGTACACCGCTGGTTAGACGACTGGAAACTGGCTGGTGGTGGGGTGCTCCTATAAAGCTGCTCCTCCACGGGGCTGGTTCGCGTGGCAGAGGTGAACTGCTGCCAGCTTCGGTACCAGTGAACCGGCTGTGAGTTGTGGGCACGGGAGTCTTTTGGGAACCCGTGTAGAAATGCCCATTCCCGGTGGTTAAGGCCTCAGGTGCGGACACCCGACCGGTGACGGCCCAGGGGCCCGCACGAGGTGCGGAGCCCCCGCTCCTCTCCAAGTTCTAGTCTGCTCTCTCCAGGTTCTAGATTCTTGACTTTCTACAGACTCTGACTGTCTAGATTACTGTGTGTTCTACTTCACTACCCTAACACTCCACCCACCAGGACCTAGGATTGGTCCTCTGTTCTAGGTGTTGTATGTTGGGTTGGATCTCAGAGTTAACTATTGCACTGCTTTGTCAGAGAATATTGCGGCTGCAATACTCCCTTGTGACGCACTCGTTGCGGGGCGCCACACACACGTGTTTGGTTACACTGCGTTCTGTACGCAAATGTGAAACCGGCCCAATAGCCCCAGCCCTCCTCTCACAAGCAGTCACACACACACACCCCTCCCCGGGCAAGTACAGGATGGAGAAGTAAAGAACTCTATACACCCCTTCCCGGGCAAGTACAGGATGGAGAAACGGAGATGTAAAGAACTCTATACACCCCCCCAAACACACACACATACACACACAAACACACACACATACACAAACACACACATACAAACACACATACAAACACACACACACACACATAAACACATACATACACACACACAAACACACAAACACACACACACACACACAAACACACATACACAAACATACAAAAACACACACAAACACACACACAAACAAAAACACACACACAAACACAAACACACACACATACACAAACACACATAAACACACACGCATACACAAACACACACAAACACACATACACACATTCACACACACACAAACACATACATACACACACACAAACACACACACACAAACATACAAAAACACACACACCCACAAACACATACATACACACACACAAACACACACACACACATACACACACACATACACACACACACAAACACACACATAAACACACACAAACACACACACAAACAAAAACACACACACAAAACACACACACACACATACATAAACACACACACACACACAAACACACATACACAAACATACAAAAACATGCACAAACACACACACACAAACACACACACACATACAAACACAAGCAAAAACACACACACAACACAAACACACATACACACACATAATAATAATAATAATAAAACTTTATTTGTATAGCACCAACATATTCCGCAGCGCTTTACAGTACAATGGTACATATAAGAAAAATATACGGTACAGAAAGGTAATGCAGAACAGTAGTTACATACAATAAACATTGAATCAACTTAGGAAATACAATAAAAAAGGCAAAAAATAAAGGTGACCCTGCTCGAAGGAGCTTACAATCTAAGACAGGATGGGAACACAAAGTACAGGGGCTTATAACAATGAATATCTTATGTCTAAATGACTACTGTTGGGGAGAAGGATAGGCCGCCCTGAAGAGGTGTGTTTTTAGGGAGCGTCTGAAGCTATGCAAGTTGTGGATGGTCCTAATTTCTTGGGGTAGAGCATTCCAGAGTTTTGGTGCAGCTTGAGAGAAGTCTTGAAGTCGGGAATGGGAGGTTCGGATTAATGCCGATGTTAGTCTGAGGTCACGTTCAGAGCGAAGGGGACGGGTGAGGTGGTAGACAGAGATGAGGGAGGAGAGGTAAGGAGGTGCCGCACCATGAATAGCTTTGTGAGTGACAACGAGCAATTTGAATTGGATTCTATAGTGTACGGGCAGCCAATGTAGTGACTGGCACAGAGCAGAAACATCTGAGTAACGGTTTGCTAGATAGGTGATCCTGGCTGCTGCATTGAGGATAGAATGGAGAGGGGAAAGCTTACTGTGGGGGAGGCCAGCTAATAAAGAATTACAGTAGTCAAGGCGGGAATGAATCAGGGCCACGGTGAGGGTTTTAGTTGTTTCCGTGGTGAGGAAAGGGCGAATTCTGGAGATATTTTTCAGGTGCAAGCGACAGGAGCGGGTGAGAGATTGTATGTATGGGGTGAAGGAGAGATCAGTGTCCATCAAAACACCGAGACAGCGAGCCTGCTGACTGGGCATTATCGTGGTGCCGCACACCGAGAGAGAGATGTCAGATTTAGGAAGGTTGGCAGAGGGTGGGAGCAGAAGAAGATCAGTTTTGGAAAGGTTGAGTTTCAGATAGAGAGTGGACATGATATTGGAAACTGCAGCTAGACAGTCATTGGTGTTCTTTAATACCGCAGGGGTAAGGTCAGGGGCTGAAGTGTATAGTTGTGTGTCATCAGCATAAAGATGGTACTGAAAGCCAAATCTGCTGATGGTCTGTCCAATCGGGGCTGTGTAGAGAGAGAAGAGGAGAGGGCCAAGGACTGAACCATGAGGGACCCCAATAGTGAGAGGAAGAGGGGAGGAAGTGGAGCCAGAGAATGATACACTGAAAAAGCGGTCAGAAAGATAGGAGGAGAGCCAGGAGAGAGCAGTGTCCTTGATGCCAATGGAGTGCAGCATGGAGAGTAGGAGATGGTTGTCAACAGTGTCAAAAGCCGCAGAGAAGTCAAGAAGGATAAGCAGAGAGTGGTCTCCATTACGTTTTGCTGTCAGAAGGTCATTGGTCACTTTGATGAGGGCAGTTTCTGTAGAATGTAAGGGGCGGAAGCCAGACTGCAATGGATCTAAAAGAGAGTGAGTGGCAAGGTAATGAGTGAGGCGGCTGTAGACCAGGCGCTCCAGGAGTTTAGAGATGAAGGGGAGATTGGAGACAGGTCTGTAGTTATTTGTGCAGGATGGGTCAAGGGATGTTTTCTTTAGTAGTGGAGTGACAATAGAGTGTTTGAAGGAGGAGGGGAAGATGCCAGTAGAGAGGGAGAGATTTAAGATTGTGGTTAAGTGACTGGTGACCACTGGAGAGAGGGTCTGTAGTAGGTGTGAGGGAATGGGGTCAGAGGTGCATGTAGTGGGACGTGAGGACGAGAGGAGCCTGGAGACTTCTTCTTCTGTGGCTGGGTCAAAAATGGAGAGTGAGCCAGAGGGGATGTGGGGGCAGATGGGAGTAGAAACACTTGAAGGTTGGGAGCTGATTTCCTGACGAATGTTTTCTATTTTCTCTGTGAAGTAAGAGGCCAGATCGTCAGCACAGAGGTCAGTGATGGGGGCCTGCACTTTCGGACTGAGGAGAGAGTGAAAGGTGTCAAAAAGTTTCTTTGAGTTGTTGGCTAGTGAGGAGATCAGGGTGGTGAAGTAGGTCTGTTTGGCAAGGTGAAGGGCAGAGTTGTAGGTTTTTAGCATGAATTTATAATGGATAAAGTCTCCTGGTGAGCGAGTTTTCCTCCATAGGCGTTCGGCACTCCTCGAGCATCGCTGGAGGAATCGAGTTTGTGATGTGAGCCAGGGCTGTTTTACTCTGTGTTTGGAGGTTCTAATGGTGAGGGGTGCTACTTGGTCCAGGGTACTTTTGAGAGTGTCATTGTAGTAATTCACAGCCAGATTGGGGCAGGAGAAGGAGGAGATTGGGGACAGTGATGAGAGAGGAGAGTCTGTGAATGTGTGAGGGTTGATGGCATGTAGATTTCTGAATGTGTGATAGGTCGGACTATGCTGTGATGGGCGAGGGTTTGAGAGTGTGAAGGTGAGAATGTTGTGATCAGAGAGAGAAGGAGATGAGTTGTCTAAGGAGGAGGTAGAGCAGAGTCGGGTAAAGACCAGGTCAAGGGTGTTACCATCCTTATGTGTCTCAGAGGTTGAGAGTTGCGAGAGGCCAAGAGAAGTGGTTAGAGCTAGGAGCTGGTATGCAGATGTGGAGTTGAGGCTGTTTATGGGGATGTTAAAGTCTCCCAGGATGAGGGTTGGTAATTCTGAGGACATGAAGTGCGGCAGCCACGCGGAGAAGTGGTCGAGGAAGTGGGTGGTTGAACCTGGGGGGCGATACACCACCGCTACTCTGAGGGGGAGGGGACGGAACAGCCTAATGGTGTGAACCTCAAAAGAAGGGAATGAGAGTGATGGAGCGGGGGGGATGACCTGGAAAGAACATTGTGGGGACAGGAGTAGGCCAACTCCACCACCACATCTGTTTCCAGGTCTCGGGGAATGAGAGAAGTGTAGACCGCCGTAGGAGATAGCAGCAGGGGAGGCAGTGTCTGAGTCCTGGATCCAGGTTTCAGTAAGGGCCAAAAGGTTAAGAGAGTTACTGAGAAAGTAGTTGTGGATAAAGGGAAGTTTGTTGCATGCGGACCGTGTATTCCAGAGGGCACATTTAAAAGAAGGAGATGGAGGTGTGCAGGTAATGCTAATAAGGTTACTGGGATTTCTATGTGAGGTGTGTGGGGGGGGTTGAAGTTGGAAGAGGGTGGCCCAGGATTGGGAGAAATATCGCCTGACATAAGCAGTAGTACTGTAAAGAGAAAATAGGGAGGGGGGCGCTGAAACGCGTAGGAGAGAGGAGGAATAAAGGATGAAAATACTTTTGGCTCTTTGGTGAGTTTATCCATACCACAGCAGCGCGGACCGTGACACACCAGCACTCCCATCATTTCTTATAAGCAGTAGTAGAAAGAGGAGGAGGGAGTAATTTTTGGCTCTATGACATTGTTTTTGTTGAGGCAAGACCCTGGAATATGACGGGCTTAGATTATTGAGTAGGGTGAAGAGAGTATGGGAGCAGGACATAGTAAAGGGAAGTAGAGAGGGGCTGATGTGGATAAAGGGTGATGGAGGGGAAATTGGCCGGTAAAAGTGGATGACTAATGCACATAGATATAAAAGCATTGAAATGAACATCATTTTGATGCAATGGGCTAAGTAAAGTACTGAAGGGTAGTAAATAGGTAGAGTTGTTACCTTCTGGTTACCTCTGGTCTATCTCTGAATTCCACTTAAAAATGCCACTTTGAAATGGCACAGATGCCAAGGCACAGAATGCCTTACACCATGCTACTTATAGTTCTAGTGAGCAACAAACAATATGCCAGGTAGGGAGAGGGGAGGGGTCAGAGGAGAAGGATTCATCACACCAGGGGTCAATTAACAAATTACTGCTAAGAGGAAAGTTTGGGTCAGGATCAGCAGGAGACAGAGACAAGGGCAGGAGGAGAAAAAGAAAGCATATTTCTAAGGTACAAAGTAGATGGGAGAATATGGTATACCATCAAAATACATTAGGGGCACACAGTCAGCTTGGATACAGTGGAGGTTAGATACGTCACTATATACACATATACACAAACACATAAAAACACATACACACACACACAAACACACATACAAACACAAATACACATACACACACACACTCACATAAACACACACAAGCGCTATAATTTCATCCCCTTGTGGCCTCCCCCCCTCTCTGTTGTCTCACCCATGTGCTCTGCGTCTTCTTCCTGAGCTGCACCGTGACTGACTTCACAGCACCGCCCCGCAGCTGACGTCACAGGCATCTGCCTGCTCATGAATATTCATGGCCCACGCAGTCTGGAAGCTGGGGAGGAGAGCAAAGCACTGGGAGGCGAGGAAGAAAGCCGACAGGGACATGTTACTCCCGGGGCACAATGTGTCGGCTTCTTCTCAGTGCTCCGCGGGACATTTAATATCCCGGGCGGGATAGAGGGACTGACCATCAAATTCGGGAAAGTCCCGGTGGATCCGAGACGGTTGGGAGGTCTGTAGTAGTGTATGGAGTAAAGGCACGTCGGAATGCTAAGGTGCCCGGGGACAGATCCGGGAAAACCTTGATCCGGGCAAACTTCTCAGGAAGAGCAGGCAGCTTCCGCATGGCAGCACAGAAATCCTCTTTTAACTCAAAAAAAATGAATGCGCGCCAGGACGTCTCTAGGGACCGACGGCGGCAGGCCAGGGGGTTTGTGGAGGCGGTGTATGCGATCAATCACCAGTGACCTCTTGTGAGCATGAGGGAGCACCGTGAGGATGAAATCTTGCAGGAAGGACTTTAGGTCTGAGTTTGTGATAGATTCTTCCATGCCTCTCAGTTTGACATTATTTCTCCTGGATCTGTCCTCCAGATCCAGGGACTTGAAGTGTGTTTTAGCCGCCCGGGTGTTCAGTGCCTCATGAGCATCCCATAGGCTATTGTGAGAGGCCACCAGCTCCGCCATTTTTCTTTCCAAGTGGTCGGTGCGGCTCCCCAGCTCCTGTACCTCACCCTTGAGAGATGAAATCATGGAGCGCATATCCTCCTGCAAAGACACTCTAAGTTCCCCCAGCATAGATTTCAGCAGCGAAGGGGTTATTGCAGCTTCAGGGATATCTCCGGCCAGATCTCCAGTAGGAAAGGAGAGGGAGTTGCGGCGTGCAGCGCGGACGGCCCTAGGGGACTGAGGCACCATTTTCTCTACCTGTGTGAGGTGGGGGGGAGGCACAAAGAAGTCTGGAATGCGCCGGGACGGGTCACGGGATGCAGCCTTACTTTTCCCCATGTCTGCTCCGAGACCTCCGGTGTCCGTGTACCAAGGCTTGGAGTCAAGGAGGGCGAAGGGGAAGTGTTAATCGTCGTTTTATGGTTCCTGGGTACGGAGCTGCCGCTCAGTGCGTCCTACACCATTAGAGGTTAGGACGCGCCCCCGGGACCTAACAATAATTGATGGAGGAAGGTTGAACTTGATGGACCTCAGTATGTAACTATGAATCACAATAATTTCAGTTGTCTTTCCTTTTCCCACATGCTCCAGTCTTCACAGTAACATCATCGGCTGCTCCAGTATCCTACAAGAAAGCACAGATTATTTCTCTTTTACACATTTCTCTAAAGTGGTATATACAGCCCCAGTGGTAGTATAGACGCAGCCCTAGTAGTATATACAGCCCCAGTGGTAGTATAGACGCAGCCCTAGTAGTATATACAGCCCCAGTGGTAGTATATACAGCCCCAGTGGTAGTATACAGGGCCCCAGCAGTATATACAGCCCCAGTGGTTTATACAGCCCCAGTGGTAGTATACAGGGCCCCAGAGGTATATACAGCCCCAGTGGTAGTATATACAGCCCCAGTGGTAGTATACAGGGCCCCAGCAGTATATACAGCCCCAGTGGTAGTATACAGGGCCCCAGCAGTATATACAGCCCCAGTGGTTTATACAGCCCCAGTGGTAGTATACAGGGCCCCAGAGGTATATACAGCCCCAGTGGTAGTATATACAGCCCCAGTGGTAGTATACAGGGCCCCAGCAGTATATACAGCCCCAGTGGTAGTATACAGGGCCCCAGCAGTATATACAGCCCCAGTGGTTTATACAGCCCCAGTGGTAGTATACAGGGCCCCAGAGGTATATACAGCCCCAGTGGTAGTATATACAGCCCCAGTGGTAGTATACAGGGCCCCAGCAGTATATACAGCCCCAGTGGTAGTATATACAGCCCCAGTGGTAGTATACAGTAGCCCCAGAGGTATATACAGCCCCAGTGGTAGTATACAGGGCCCCAGAGGTATATACAGCCCCAGTGGTAGTATATACAGCCCCAGTGGTAGTATACAGGGCCCCAGCAGTATATACAGCCCCAGTGGTTTATACAGCCCCAGTGGTAGTATACAGGGCCCCAGAGGTATATACAGCCCCAGTGGTAGTATATAGCAGCCCCAGTGGTAGTATACAGCCCCAGTGGTAGTATATTGCAGCCCCAGCGGTAGTATACAGGCAGCCCCAGTAATGCAGGGCCCCCCCAGCCTGACTCCGGTCACCTGTAAAGCAAACTATACTTATCAGTGTCCCGCATTCCGCGCCCGCTCGCCGCTGACATCCACGATCCTCCATCTTCATGCGTCTTCTTCCTGTTTCCTGTGCTCGTCGCAGGGAATGACGTCATTGCCTGCGACGAGCACAGAAACAGGAAGAAGACGCATGAAGATGGAGGATCGCGGATGTCAGCGGCGAGCGGGCGCGGACAGCGGGACACTGATAAGTATAGTTTGCTTTACAGGTGACCGGAGCAAGGCTGGGGGGGCCCTGCATTACTGGGGATGCGGGGGCTGCTGTATACCGATCGGTATGTACCGATGTATACATCGGTATACAGCACTGACTCGCGTATAAGCCGAGGGGGGTACTTTTCAGCCCAATTTTTGGGCTGAAAAACTCGGCTTATACGCGAGTATATACGGTATCTGGAAATCGGGGACATACTAAGTGCTCAAAAACCATACACTTACCAGGGACAATGAGAAACTGGACTGTACGGAGTGTGAGGTAGCAACTGAATATGTAGTAAATGGCCAGTGTGTTTAGCAGAGATGGAGGTCCTCTGCAATGTGAACCTGGAATGGTTTCCCTGGGACTTGTAGTTCCAAGACGTTTTTAGTAAAACATTTAGAGCCAGATTCATAGAATGGTCAGAAAGTGCTGGGCAGGACTGACCATCCACATACCTCCCACCCATGGGTGTGTCTTACACAATAAAGTGAGACTGATTTGTTTGTCACATTGTCCCTGGGTGTTTGCAGGGTACCATCTTGCTTGAGGCAAGTGGTGAGGAGACTGGGTCTGGAGCTTGCTGCAGATTTCCTGGAGACACACTGACACATGGTGTCAGGACACAGGGGAAGAGGTGCCTGCTTGAACCCCTTGAAAGGTAAAATCAGTGGATGGGAGTTATACTAGGAGAGGTCAATGAGGGAAGGTTGCAATACCTTCACTGGACATTACAACGGAGTGGTATCTGAAGCCATGTGGGCGTACCATGAATGAAACAGTTTGGAATGTCAGGAATCGCTGCCTCGATGCTTTATATTCGAGGACAGATCTGTCAAATCATCTGGAACCAATTTATCTGCTAAAATAACAGTTTAGGTCCCATCATCAAAATAAAGGGCCCTCATCATTATTGCAGCAGTTTGCTTTTTTGTGTTTTAAGACTAATTTTGATTTCTGCAAAATTCTTCTTTTAATTTATCGCTTTTTAACGCCTATTTTTAATTGGTTCGACTGTTTTTTCGATTTTTCTTTTTGGGTCTGCTTTTGGTAAAAAAATCACTGACCTGGTGAATTGTTATTGATAATAACCAAACTTTATTGAAATGTTTTAAAAATCGTAAGCCTTATCCACCAATAAATGGGTAGGTCTATCCAATATGGATAAAGTGCCAGTGCTCAAGTATTCGGGTTCCCCACTGACTTTCATTGGACTCGCTATTCGGTATGAATACACACATATTGAAAAATATTTGGCATAGAATATTCTGATTCCGAATATTTCACTATTCGATTATCACTGGTATTGAACTTTACACTGCCTCAACATCCAAGTTTGCCAATAACATGTTTGGGCCCAATTCAAGATTTTCCAACCTCCTATGAACATTGATTGTGTCATGCACGTCAGATGGAAGAGCCAACACAAGGCGCCTCGACGCATTAGTGTAGGTGCTGATCCTTTGAGTAAGACTACCAATCCCCAAATACTTAAGGATGTCCCTTTGGGGGGGGGGGGTACCTCCTGCGTACCATTGGAAGACAGTAAAATGTGGCTATCTGGGGAAATATAAGGCCCATGAAGCATTGTTTATTTTTCTGCACAGAGAAGTGAATTAAGGTCTCTTAAATATTTGTTTGTCGGGTCACTTCCTAGAATTCTCATATCCCTCTTCATCCGACAGCATGGCTAAACACACTGTGGTCCAGGGGCTGGCTGGCGACCTTAACTCCGGGTGGCAGTTTTGTTCTGCCAGCCCTTAGGTGAGGTCCGGGGGGGTTGGGTGGTTGGGGTGCATGTTTCGCACTTTATGGTGGACGGGGGTGGGGATGGTGTGTTGCTGTCAGGCTTTTATGGAGGACCGGGGGGGAAGGTGCTGCTGTATCACGGTCACAGCCCAGCCCATTTCTGTGGGGGGGCGGCCCCAGATGAGGGCTATACCACCAGCCCAGGGGGCACTTGCCACCCTGCCACCTGGGCCAGTCCGCCCCTGCTGTGGTCTATCCAAGGTTACAATATTGCCAACCTTATCACAGGATTTTATTATCACCGATTCATCCATCTCCATTCGAACAAGTCCCTTCAATTCATCCCCCGACAAGTTGGAATTTGTTACTTTACAAAGATCTTAAAACCGATCCCTCAAAGATGTTGCTATGACTGGTATCGTGTACCGGTGGGACACTCCTAACTTTAGCCTTTAATTTTGTAAAGTGACCTTCTCCAATCCCTCTTTGACCCTCTGCCCACAGATCCTCAAAGGTTTGAAGATCGGGAAGGTCACTTCTATCTCTAGATCTTTACATTTTTTCTTGTCAGCCAGTCTCATAAATTTGGCCCATCTCAATTTCCTGGTAATAATTAAATATCTTTAGTCGATAACGTCCATGAGAAAGTGTCAGATTTCGTAGTGGACACAAAAGATAGGCCTTTAAATCCATTGAAGTTAGATTTTATTTGAGACTATAAGTCAGTCTATAATGGACTATATATCATGTATCTGTGCGGTAAAGCCTAAGTACGGTTAGGTTGTTTCCTAGCAAGTGGTGTATGAATACTTCAATACACCAGCTGGACTCTGTAAATAGAAGCCATGCCTGTGCACCTTAATCACGCTGGCAAGTGAGTGTTCCCCTTTACATTCAGTGAGTAAATCACCAAAGGAGTTAATGGAAAACATTTTGGAATCTTGGGAATCGCTGCCTCGATGCTTTATACTCTGGAACCAGGCATAACTACAATAGGTGCAGGGGTTACATTGCACCTGGGCCCTGGAGCCTCAGGGACCCCAAAAGTAACTTTGGCCCATAGAAAAAGACTATTGCTATTAAAGATTTGCAATTATTGGGGGCCCATGAGCATAAAGTTACGCCACTTAGCGCAGGTCCCATCATCAAAATAAAGGCCCCACATCATTATTGCATATTTATCAGTTGCTTTTCTTTCTTGGTTTAGACCTGTTTTTGATTTTTGCTAAATCCTTTTAATTTAATTAAAGCCTATTTTATACTGGGTCGAATGTTTTTTATTTTTTTCCTTGTCTGGTATTGATAGTCCAGATATTTCCTGCAGATTTAATAAAGGTGTAAAGTTTAGATGTCTTCCAGTCCCCTTCCCTAAAGGGATTTTTACTGAAAATTGCCACAAACCTCTGTTTAAATATCAGAGTCGGGCGCAATCTTTTAGTAGGACATGTGACCTAAAAATGTGGAAAAACTAATGAAAGAACTTATTTAAATTTTACGTAAAAGTCATGAACCATGTGAAGAATCTGGGACAAAAGGACAGCATTGAATATCACAAGACTTATAAGTGACTTCAAAAATGTAAATGATGAATTGTGCCCGATATCTCGAGCAAAACCTGGGACCCGAGATTCAACAAGAGCTCAACATAACCTCTGGTTCTAACCTAATAATTGGGGGTATTTGTAATAACATATTTGTAATAATAATCTTATTTCGCCCTTCCATTGAACAGCGGATATTCCGGCTTTTCTTTTTTAACATACTTGCCTGAGAAAGATATGTCAACTCAAATAATTGCTGAAGGATATACTTTGCACACGCCACCCTGTTTTAGCCGGTCCAGGGGCTCTCCATATACAGAGACCTGGCCTTCTCTGCAGGGACCCCTGTGTTGAGTCCATGATACAAGCCCTGGGGTAGTTGTTAAAAAAGCATAAATTGGTTCTGGATCATTTAGCATGTTTGTCTGCAAGCTGTGTTCACAGTGAGTCCCTACTGCGCCCTCAACAGGGTTATGGAGTTGGAGTCAGAGTGGTGGAGTTGGTGTCCATTTTGGGTGGAGTCAGTTAGATTGATGGAAATTGAGGAGTTGGAGTTGTGGAGTTGGAGTTGGAGTCCATTTTGGTGGAGTCGGATTCGGATTCAGAGAAATTGAGCAGTCGGATGTTTGCTTTACTGACCTGACAGCCCTGGTTGTGGAGTCGGAGTCCATTTTGGTGGAGTTGGGGTCGAAATCAGGGGAATTAATGAGTCAGAGTCAGATGTTTGGCTTACTGACTTCACAGCCCTGCTCCTGAATCCGATCTCAGCTATTTACTGATCACTGCCATTAGGGTACCTTTACACACCACAACCAGAGGAGACATGTTTGGCGGCGATATTTCTCGCTGGAATGATTGCCGCCAAATTGCCTCCCAATTGTGGCGTGTAATTGGGGAATTTGGTGGCAATATGTTGCCTCTCCACGCGAGAAATATCGACGCCAAAAATGTCTCATCTGGTTGTGGCGTGTAAAGGTACCCTTACACACATCCAATGAGACATCACATGTGAGCACCACACCATTGCATCATGTTCGAAAGCACACGTACCTCCGTGAACTGAGCAGAAGAGCTGTAACCGAAAAATAAATCTTCTCCTCATCTGACAGCACTGGGAGGACTGAGGCTGGGTAAAAAATCATTTGTGCTCACTAAACCAAGAAAAGATTTATTTCTTCTCCTGTCACAGCCCTTCACCAGCAGCTCACCGGTATGAGTGCTTACATGTTTCATGGACTGAAACCCGTCCTGACACATGACTAAGACAGGCTGCCATCTGAATTACATGATGGCGGCCATTCATTACGTTCTTGGAGAACCCCTTTAAGCTGGCATTACACCCCCCATTCTTCACGGCTAAGGTTTGGTTTCACCCCATCTGGTGCTTTTTCCCCGTGTCCCGGCCCTGCTCATCTCACTGTCACCTAATCACTAATCACACTCTCCATCATCCACTGTATAATGACTGCCAGGAATAATAAGAACTTACAATTGGCGGCTCCTTCCAATGTTTCGTTTGTCTGTGCGTTTGTGATGGGTCAACACTGCTTTGTTTTCTTACACCTTAAATAGAAAAAGATGGAATTAGTATAAAATTAAAATTCTCATTAATAATATATACTAAAAAGATTTTTCTTAGATCTTTTCCTGGCTTTCGTTCCTCACTAATGTATGTCTTGTCTCTCTCCACCGTCCCGTGAAGAGATGTCTAATCATGTATCAGCTAATTCTCTATGTGTTCAGATATATTCCCCCTATATGTTGTCTCTTGGCTACAAACCTGCCTGAGTTGTCCATAGAAGCCAATCACAGCGCAGCTTTCATATTACCATATATGAAAACTGAGCTCTGATTGGTTACTGTGGCCAGTTCCTTCCTCAGGACACTCGGTTGGTTTCTTGAAGAAGGAGCGAGGATGTAGCTCCGAAACGCGTAGAATAAAGCCACCGTCCCTGGCATATTTTGTGGTCCTTTGCATCTCGCGGCAGCACGGATCATTCACATACATATCCATTGGATTTATTAATTTTCTCTGACAGAACATATAAAGGTCCGAGTGTACTTACATTGTACCATATATGGTAATGTATGTATATGTGTGTATCATAGCTCTGCACCCTTCCAGTAGCTCCGCCCTTACACATAGCCCATAACTCCACTCCTCCAGGTAGCCACATTCCCACCATAGCTCCACCCCTACATATAACCACGCCCCTCCATAGCTGCACACCTCTGCAGAGTCCCAATGCAGGGGTATGTGGAGTGGGTGTGGCTATGTGGAGTGGGCAGGGCTATGATACATACACACACTCATAGCTCCACCCCTCCACATAGTCCCTGGGAAGGGTTATGTGGAGTAGGCAGAGCTATGATGGGGTGCGGCACACTGCTGTCCGAGCCGCCCCGCTGCCTGGAAAACATCACACCTCCTGTGTATGTATGTGATGACATACCACATCAATCACACATCTCGCGCCTGCGCAGTGGGATCTCGTGAGACTATGGGCACGGTGCGGCTCAAGAGACCACAGTGACCTGCACCCCTGCGCAGGCACAAGACACGTGAGTGATGTTGTATGTCATTCACATACATACACCGGAGGGGCGCCGTTTTCCAGGCAGCAGGGTGGCTCGGACTGAAGTGTGCCACACCCCATCAGACCCTTAGGAACTCATTTACATACAGAACGGGACACATTACAAGTTGATTTATGAGGTATGCAAGGGCACATCTGGGTATATAAAGGGGTTACAGGAACCCCAAATACATCATATACCATCTCTGATTTCAACACTGCCTGAATCCTTCTGGGCCGCTCTCGATCAGATCCAAGCATTTCTCCACTGAAATCTGCTCCGAGGTCTATTCTACACATTCCTACTCTTTTTGTATACTGGTTGCCTCACTTGGGTATTTATACAGCTTTTTCTTTACCTCTACTCACAAGTGGTGGATTGGGTTGAGGTCTGGGGACTGTGGAGACAATCCATCTCCTCTACTTCATTGTCATTGAATAATATATATATATATATATATATATATATATATATATATATATATATATATATATATTGTGGTGATGCGACCTATGGCCAGGTGCATCACACGGGTGGTCGGTATATGTCTCTGTTCACATGTTTCCGGTTTTACTGTGGATGTGCTGTGTTAAACCTACCCGGAACACAGGGAGTTAGCAGCTGAGAGTGAGTGCTGTAGATCTGATGCATTCATGAGCCTAATGAGCGGCTGAGAGCAATGTGTGTACTGATTTCCTAGCAGCTCAGGTGGGGGTGTCAGTGTGGGTGTGGCAGGCAAGATAATAGCTAGCCAGGTGTGAGTTGTGAGCATAGAGATCAGATCAGACTGCAGAGGAGATCAGACTGCAGAGGAGATCAGACCAGAGACTGCAGAATCCAGAGAGAGACCAAACATGGTCCTCTGAGGGAGAGGACATGCTTCAGGGGGGTCCCGTCCCCGTTGGGGGGATGAGGCAGGACGCCTGGCTCTCCATGCCGGAGACGCCGGCCCCTCTGAGCCGTGTGGAGCCTGTGGCCAGACTGAGAGGTTAGTGGAGCACCTGGGTTTAAGGGGGGTCCTGGCTGAACTTATAGGGGGATCACTCTGTCCATAGTGGTGAGGCTGCCATCCAGTATCTCTGCCTGTGTTAGTGGGGGCTTGGGGGCAGCTGGGCATCATGGGCAGGGTCAGGAGACCTAGGGGGATACTTTGACTGCCTGAAGCTCAGGTGGCTCACAACCTGGTCTGGGCCTAGAGGGCTGAAGTCCATGCTGGACTGTGCTGGTGTGTGTGGTCTGGGCCTGACAACTGATATCCATAGGAGTCCATGACGGACTATGGAAGTGTATGACGGCTGAAGGAAAAGGTCCGTGTATGATGTGGGACCGTGAGGTCAATGTGTGTGAATGGAGGCAGAGCAGAAGCCTCTGTGGGAGAGAGAAGACCAAGTCCTGGGAGAATGGAGCTGTGAGGCCAGACGACAGGGGTTGGTAGAGGACCGGGCGTTGGGAAGTCGGGCTGACCCTGGAGGGGCTCGCAAGGGCGTATTGGGTGCAGCCGCTTGCCTGGAGGTCTGGCCCTGGTGATGGAAGACTTGGAAGCGGCTGGCGACCTGGAGACATGTGCCAGGGAGTTCTTGGGGGCCTGACTTGCCCTGGAGCTCCGGTGACTACAACCAGGTCGGGGTCTGGTTCAGAGCAGCCAGAGCGCTGTGTAGAGGGCTGGGAACAGTTACAGTCTCTAAGTGAGACAGCCACACAAAATTGAGAGACTGCTACAGATGGGAGAGACTGCCACAGATGGGAGACAGACTGCCACAGAGGGAAAGAGACAGCCAGAGGGGGGAGAGACAGTCACAGAGGGGAAAGAGACAGTCACAGAAGGGAGATACAGCCACAGAAGGGACAGACTGCCACAGTGGAGACAGACAGACACAGAGCGGAGACAGACAGCTGACAGGGAAAAGAGCATACACACATCTCCCTCCGGATGCGATAGCTCATATCTAGTTACTACATAATGAGGACCAGGATGAGGACATTACTACAGGATGAAGCCCAGGGAGAGAACATTACTACAAGAAGGGGATTAGGATGGGGACATTACTACATGAAGAGGACCAGGATGAGGACATTACTACAAGATGGGGACTAGGATAGGGACATTACTACAAGATGAGGACCAGGATGGGGACATTACTACATGATGAGGACCAGGATGGGGGCATTACTACATGATGAGGACCAGGATGGGGTCATTACTACAATATAAGGACCAGGATGGGGGCATTACTACAAGATGAGGACCAGGATGGGGGCATTACTACAAGATAAGGACCAGGATGGGGGCATTACCTCATGATGAGGACCAGGATGGGGACATTACTACAAGATAAGGACCAGGATGGGGGCATTACCTCATGATGAGGACCAGGATGGGGGCATTACTACAAGATGGGGATCAGGATGGGGACATTACTACAAGAAGAGGACCAGGATGGGGACATTACTACATGATGAGGACCAGGATGGGGACATTACTACATGATGAGGACCAGGATGGGGGCATTACCTCATGATGAGGACCAGGATGGGGACATTACTACAAGATGAGGACCAGGATGGGGACATTACTACATGATGAGGAGCAGGATGGGGACATTACTACAATATGAGGACCAGGATGGGGACATTACAACATGATGACGACCAAGATGGGGACATTACTACAAGATGAGGACCAGGATGGGGGCATTACTACAATATAAGGATCAGGATGGGGACATTACTACAAGATAAGGACCAGGATGGGGGCATTACCTCATGATGAGGACCAGGATGGGGACATTACTACAAGATAAGGACCAGGATGGGGGCATTACTACAAGATGGGGATCAGGATGGGGACATTACTACAAGAAGAGGACCAGGATGGGGACATTACTACATGATGAGAACCAGGATGAGGACATTACAACATGATGAGGACCAGGATGGGGACATTACTACATGATGAGAACCAGGATGGGGACATTACTACAGGATGAGAACCAGGATGGGGACATTACTACAAGATGGGGATCAGGATGGGACATTACTACAAGATGAGAACCAGGATGAGGACATTACTACATGATGAGAACCAGGATGGGGACATTACTACAAGAAGAAGACCAGGATGGGGACATTACTACATGATGAGGACCAGGATGGGGACATTACTACAAGATGAGGACCAGGATGGGGACATTACTACAAGAAGAGGACCAGGATGGGGACATTACTACAAGATTAGGACCACGATGGGGACATTACTACAAGATGAGGACCAGAATGGGGACATTACTACAAGATGAGGACCAGGATAGGGACATTACTACATGATAAGGACCAGGATGGGGACATTACTACAGGATGAGGACCAGGATGGGGACATTACTACAAGAAGAGGACCAGGATGGGGACATTACAACATGATGACGACCAGGATGGGAACATTACTACAAGATGAGGACCAGGATAGGGACATTACTACATGATGAGGACCAGGATGGGGACATTACTACAAGAGGAGGACCAGGATGGGGACATTACTACAAGATGAGGACCAGGATGGGGACATTACTACAAGATGAGGACCAGGATAGGGACATTACTACATGATAAGGACCAGGATGGGGACATTACTACAAGATGAGGACCAGGATAGGGACATTACTACATGATAAGGACCAGGATGGGGACATTACTACAGGATGAGGACCAGGATGGGGGCATTACTACATGATGAGGACCAGGATGAGGACATTACTACAAGATGAGGGCCAGGATGGGGACATTACTACAAGATGAGGACCAGAATGGGAACATTACTACAAGATGAGGACCAGGATAGGGACATTACTACATGATAAGGACCAGGATGGGGACATCACTACAGGATGGGGATATTACTACATGATGAGGACCAGGATGGGGGCATTACTACATGATGAGGACCAGGATGGGGACATTACTACAGGATGGGGACATTACTACAATATTGGGATCAGGATGTTGGATATTACTATAGGATGGGGACCAGGATGGGGACATTACTACAAGATAGGGAGCAGGATGGGAGCATTACTATAAGAAGGGAACCAGAGTGGGGACATTACTACAAGAAGAAGATCAGGATTTGGACATTACTACATTGAGCAAAAAATCTGGTATTGCTAAAAATGTCACTTAGTCCTACAAGCAATGCGGCCCCCCGATATCAATGTTTTGTGTGGCCCATCAACCCAGCCGAGTTTGAGACCCCTGCTGTAGAGAATCCAGTGAGCCACGTACCCTAGGTAAAGAGCACAAAAATTAGCACTAAATAAAAGACCTATGTATGACCTATATCTGTCGTTAGGAATAGGTGTACCACGGTCCGCGCTGCTGTGCCACGAAAGATCACAAGGAAGGCAGTGCTTCAAATCAAAATCTTCCTTTATTCTTCCGTTCCTACGCGTTTCAGAGCCAGAAGATTTGATTGAAGCACTGCCTTCCTTGTGATCATTCGTGGCACAGCAGCGCGGACCGTGGTACACCTATTCCTAACGACAGATATCGGTTTTCCACGAGCAGTGGCGGTGGAGGTCCAGCGGCAGCTGTATAAGGCGCTGTAGCCGGTTGTGGGTTTACACAACTAAGCTACGTGAGTGGTCATCACATATCACCGATTTCAACAGTGTCATCATTGATAGGGCACTATTCTGCGCCTCGTTAAAAAAAATACAATGAAGAGGAATTGTAATAAAAACAATTAAAAGTGGACACTTTTCTCCTTAATGCCAGGACTTCCTACAATACGAAGTCACTCACCGATGTGTAGGGGTCCGGTGCTCCGCTCTATGGGTCACTCACCTATGTGTAGGGGTCCGGTGCTCCGCTCTATGGGACGCTCCTCGATGGGATGCTCCACTCTACAGATGATTTCTGATCCTTGGTGTAAACTTATTATTGGGGTAAAAGTCAATGAAGCTTCACAGGAATAAGTGCTATCTGCCTGACTCTTCTCATTATTTGATATTTTATAAGTTCTGTCCACATTTGATGATTTTCTGGGCACAGCGGTCTCATTTCCATCCTTCTTTGTGAACCAGTCAATAGATAGAAGATTAGAGGTATATCCGGAGATATCACAGGTCAGGGTGACTTCTTTACCATCTTCCAGCTCGAGAACATTGATAGATCCGACGACTGGACGTTTGTGCAGATCTGTAACATGAATCCGTTAAGGTGAGTTATTTACACTGGGCTCCCCATAAATGTCCCACATTTTATGCATATTAAAGGGAACCTGTCACCCCCCAGGGCCTATGAAGGTAAGAGAGCCCCCTTCAGCAGCAGTAAGGCGTGGCTCTTACGTGTAATGTCTCCAGGGACACTGAAATAATGACTTTTAGAAATCTGGCTCCATGCCTGGACTTGGACCGGGTGGGGGGGTGTACTTTACTGAGCTCTCAACTGACTTTCTGCCATCCATCATCCCCCTCTGAGCTCTGAGCACGGCCTCCGCTCTGCTCCTTACTACTTTCTATTCTGTTCCTGGGCACGCTCAGTGCGCTCTGCCCGGGAGCTTACATCACAGGATCTCCTGAGATCACTCCCGCCTACTGTGGAGGCCCCAGATCCCGCCTGCAGTGTGTTATCGAGAAACTTTGGTTGAGGAGACCAGACTTTGATGTAAAACGACTCTCAGGAGACCTGGAAAAAGCGTTATAGAGCTGTATGAGCTCAAAAAAGGGGGATAGGATGCTAACGAATTGCTAATGAGGTATGTTAGTCTACGGTTACAATAATTGTGTAGGAGATTTCTGTGTCCACTATTGATGAGTGAGCACTGAAATATTTGTAATCGCTATACTCGTAACGAGTAGTTTATAATACTCCCACACTCATCCGAATAGGGAGTCCAATGTTAGGCTCCGCCCACACACAACCGGCCATAGAAGGAGTCTATCCGGGTTAGGGCAGGGGGGTGGAGGCTTTTTTGCGTTTTCACTCCATACTACACCTTGCAGTGCCCCCCAGAGAGCCTAACGCTCAATCTGCTCTCACTAAGGGGGGCATTGTTTACTGAAGGAGAAGTCAATTTGTGTCGGATCGGTAACGATGGACACATCACTCACGAGCACAGGCGATAATCGCCGAGTAACAAGTATCGCTCATACTGTACTATCTGTGCGAGTAACGAGTAGTAATGATTACACTCACTTAACCCTAGTGATCACTGACCATGAGCAGAGGTTATATATGTATTTTTTTTCCATCTTCTTGGCTCTAACAGAAATCGATCAAAATGTCGGCCAGCTGGGTTTGAGAAGGGTCATACTCATTAGACAAAAAAGGTAATTCTGGTATGGCTGAAAGATGTGTGAAATGTCAAGGAAATTTGATTTGCATGTCCTATAGAGAGAAGTCCTCTTACCTATCATGTTCAGTGTTCCTCTCCCCGGTGTCTTCAGACTCTCGTGTTCCCACTCTACAATCATTCTCATCTCTGGATCTCTGAATTCATGAACGGGAATCTTGACGTCACTGGTGACCTCATATGTGACACCATCGCCCCGTTCATTGATTTTCACAGATGATAATGGACTTTTATCAGACTTGCGTTCTCTATACCAGGAGATGTTTATATCTTGAGGGTAAAACTTCTGTAGGTTCAGAGAGAACTGAACATGAGATTTATCGGCCATCTTCATCTCTATGGGAGACTTCTGGGGTTTACCTGGAAGAGAAGAAGCAGAAGATTGGTGCGATGTCTGTACTCGGAGTCATGGAATGTCAATTCTGTTGATTAATTGGCGTTAATGACAGCAGTCAGGACTCCGTGACCAGACCTTGAAGAAGGCGTTATGCCGAAACGTGTCGTTATTTAAACTGTTCATATTTGGCCTCCTGACTTTCTGGATTTTAGAGATGCACAAATAGAATGTAAAGTTTTTTAAAAGAAAAACAATTCACCGGATTGGAGGTTTTACCGGCTGGATCCACAGGTTCCTCCGGTGCTGTTGTTTCGGAATAAGGCGTGCCTCAACATAATCTCTGCGGAGACAGAAATAATCCGGAATATTCGAAATTGGGTGAGCTGGCCATTTTTCTTTTTCATTGGAGACTGTTTTTGAAAGAGTAACAAATACTGCTGACAGATTCCCTCTATTATTATTATTAGTAGTAGTATCTCTTGCTAGTGAAGGCTAGGAGAATGGCTCTGGGTTGCCACACACTCAAATCCCTTATGTTTTTTAGAGAATTGATTGTGATGTGTATTTAGTTATGTGACTCTAAGGCCGGTTTCACACCGCGGTAAGATCCGATCCGGGGCTGTCTGGCGAAAACCAGACAGCCCCGTACCGGATTTTGGCCCCATAGTGTCCTATGGGGCCAGATGGAGCCGGATGGCAGCTCTCTGCCATCCAGTTTCCATCTGTCCGGAAGAATCCGGGAGAATTCATATTTTATTCACCGGAGACAAAAACGTTGCTTGCAACGTTTTTGTGTCCAGGGAGAAAAATCTCCCCAAATTGCCGTATCTTGGATTCCCCCGGATTCCCCCGGATGAATCAGGACCTCGGCTTGCAGGGAGTAGCCGCGGTCCTGAAACAACAGCGGCGTGCAGCCTTAAAGACTTTATTGAACTGTGTGTTTTGACTGTCGCGTTCACTAAGTTGCACGGCGCGCGGGAAGCTGAGGGGCGTGTCACCATAGGCGGCATCCTCCCAAGAGTACAAAACCATGCCCAATCTGTGATCTGACAATATCCGGTGGGGATGAGAAACCCTGTCTCACCGGCGGAACCAAAGTTGTACATCCCACCGGAAGTGAAAGACTGGAAGGGTCAGAATTCACTAAGGGGGGGAAAGATGTTGGAGCCAAGGGAACAGCCCATACAGAGCAACAAAAGGGTTTTCTCATCAGGCAGGTAAACTGCACACAAAACCCTCCCGGTCAGAAGGGGGAGACCAAGCCCGGGGTCAGGGTGCGCTCCCCTATAAATTCTGGTCCAAGGCGAAGCTATTTAGTTCAGTTCCTAGGAGGACTGAGGATGACATCCTGGTGGATGAGAGGCTGTTTGAGCTTGTCCCAGAATCGCTGCCAGACCTAAGGCTAGGGTCTGAGGAGAGTCGCAGGAACACCTGGGGAGCTGAGCAAAACTGTGCTTACCCCATAAGGAAAGTGAAGAGAATGGACACCAGAGTCGGAGACTGCGCAGAGTCTAACGTCCCGGCAGTCAATACCGGAAGGTGGGGAATTCCAGGTTCCTCAGCCACCCTGCGCCCGGAGGCACAGCAACGTGAAGAGTTCAGGAACTAATACTCAAGACGAGGGTTAGAGAAGGACATGAGTTGCCTGCCATACCGGCATCTTGCAGGAGAAACACGGCCGGCAGCATAGCTGATGCAGCCGCAGGGGCCTAACCACAGAGTGCAGTAAGGGAGCCAAAGACCCGTACCAGTGAGAAGAATCCTGAGTTGCTTTCAAGCAGAAACCCCACTAACATCTGCCCTGAATACGGATGCTCCAATAAAGACTGAATAACCACCAAAACAGTGAGTCTACTTATTGCTTTGTGCCCGTTGTCCTGCACCCTATACCTAAATTACCTTTGCTGCCCTGGAGACCTGCTCTACCCGTGGAGAGCCATTCCATCCCAGCTGATAGCCACCATCCCCCAGAGGTTCTGCAGCAGCGGTGGCCATCTATAGCCACATACCACGGGTGGTGTCACGAATACCTCCCTTTTATCATCCCCTTCCCTACCGCGCCAGAAAGACTCCCCCTTTTTATAAGCTGTACCCAGAGCCACGGAAGACGGGTCTCGACCCTTGTGAGTGCCCAGTGACAGTGACGGTTCTGAGTACTCCACGGCCCTAGGGTCCATCGTGTCTATATGTGCATGTAGCAGACTGTATGTGTCTATATGTACATGTAGAAGGGCTGTGTGTGTCTATATGTGCACGTAGAAGGGCAGTGTTGTGTTCATAATGTGCACGTTAGAAGGGCTGTGTGTGTCCATATGGCACTGTAGAAGGCTGTGTGTGTCTATATGTGCACGTAGAAGGGCTGTGTGTGTCTATATGTGCACGTAAAGGGCGTGTGTGTGTCTATTGTGCACGTAGAAGGGCTGTGTGTGTCTATAATGGCACTAGAAGGCTGTGTGTGTCTATATGTGCAGTAGAAGGGCTGTGTGTGTCCTATATGTGCACGTAGAAGGGCTGTGTGTGTCTATATGTGCACGTAGAAGGGCTGTGTGTGTCTATATGTGCACGTAGAAGGGCTGTGTGTGTCTATATGTGCACGTAGAAGGGCTGTGTGTTCTTATATGTGCACGTAGAAAGGCTCTGTGTGTCTATATGTGCACGTAGAAGGGCTGTGTGTTGTCTATAGTGCACGTAGAAGGGCTGTGTGTGTTATATGGCACGTAGAAGGGCTGTGTGTTTTATATGTGCACGTAGAAGGCTGTGTGTGTCTATATGTGCACGTAGAAGGGCTGTGTGTGTCTATATGTGCACGTAGAAGGGCTGTGTGTGTTTATATGGCCGTATAAGGGCTGTGTGTGTCTAATGTGCAGTTAGAAGGCTGTGTGTGTCTATATGTGCACGTAGAAGGCTGTGTGTGTTTATATGTGCACGTAGAAGGCGTGTGTGTCTATATGGGCACGTAGAAGGTCTGTGTGTGTCTATATGCACGTAGAATGGGCTGTGTGTGTCTATAGCACGTAGAAGGCTGTGTGTGTCTATATGTGGCACGTAGAAGAGGCTGTGTGTGTCTATATGTGCACGTAGAAGGGCTGTGTGTGTTATATGGCACGTAGAAGGGCTGTGTGTGTCTATATGTGCACGTAGAAGGGCTGTGTGTGTTCTATATGTGCACGTAGAAGGGCTGTGTGTGTCTATATGTGCACGTAGAAGGGCTGTGTGTGTCTATATGAGCACGTAGAAGGGCTGTGTGTTGTGTGTATATGCACGTAAAGGGCTGTGTGTGTCTATATGGGCAGTAGAGGGCTGTGTGTGTCTATAGTGCAGTAGAAGGGCTGGTGTGTTATATGTGCACGTAGAAGGCTGTGTGTTATATGCACAGAAGGGCTGTGTGTGTCTATATGTGCAGTAGAAGGCTGTGTGTGTTATATGTGCACGTAGAAGGGCTGTGTGTGTCTATATGGGCAGTAGAAGGGCTGTGTGGTTATATGTGCACGTAGAAGGCTGTGGTGTCTATATGTGCACGTAGAAGGGCTGTTGTGTCTATATGGCACGTAGAAGGGCTTGTGTGTTATATGGCACGTAGAAGGCTGTGTGTGTCTATAGTGCACGTAGAAGGCTGTGTGTGTTATATGCACGTAGAAGGGCTGTGTGTGTCTATATGTGCACTAGAAGGCTGTGTGGTCTATATGGCACGTAGAAGGCTGGGTGTCTATAGTGCAGTAGAAGGCTGTGGTCATAGTGCACGTAGAAGGGCTGTGTGTGTTATATGGCATGTAGAAGGGCTGTGTGTGTCTATTGCAAGTAGAAGGCGTGGTGTTTATATTGCACGTAGAAGGGCTGTGTGTGTTATTGTGCACGTAGAAGGGCTTGTGTGTCTATAGGCACGTAGAAGGCTGTGTGTGTCTATATGGCACGTAGAAGGGCTTGGTGTCTATATCACGTAGAAGGGCTTTGTGTTATATGGCACGTAGAAGGGCTGTGTGTGTCATATGGCACGTAAAGGCTTGTGTGTTTAATGGCACGTAAAGGGCTGTGTGTGTCTATGTGCAGTAGAAGGCTGGTTTTTAGGCTAACTTGTGTCTAATAGTAAGGCTGTGTTTCTTTCATAAAGGCTGTTTGTCTATTGAGAAGGCTGTGTGTCTATAACGTAGAGGTGGGTTCTATATGGCTAATGTTGAAGCTATGTCTATAGAAGGCTTGTGTGTCTTTGGCAGAGTTGTGTCTTACTGAAAGTGTTTTAATTGCCTAGAACTTTGTTATATGCACGTAAAGCTTGTTCTATATCGAAGGTGTGTTTTTCTAATTGGTGTTTATTGACTAATGTGTGTTATATGCGTAAAGGGCTGGTGTGTCTATATGCAGTAGAAGGGCTTTGTGTCTATAGCACGTAGAAGGCGTGTTTATTGTGCAGAAGGCTGTTTGTTATATGCGTAAAGGCTGTGTTGCTATTGGCACTAAAGGCGTGTGTTATATGCACGTAGAGGTGTGGTGTCTAAGGCAGAAAGGCGGTGTTATATGGCATAGAAGGTGTTGTCTATATGGCACGTAGAAGGCTTGTTGTCTATTGGGCACTAAAGCTGTGGTGTCTATATGTCAGAGAAGGGCTGTGGTGTCTATATTCACTAGAAGGGCTGTGTGTCTATTGGCACGTAGAAGGGCTTGTGTGTCTATATGGCACTAAAGGGTTGTGTGTCTATATGCACGTAAAGGGCTGTGTGTCTATATGTGCACGTAGAAGGCTGTTTTTATATGGCACGTAGAAGGCTGTGTGTGTCATATGGCACTAGAAGCTGTGTGTTATATGCATAAGGCTGTGTTTCATATCAGTAGAAGGCTTGTGTTATGGAGAGAAGCTGTGGGTTATATGCACGTAGAAGCTGTGTGTGTCTATATGTGCACGTAGAGGGCTGTGTTATGATAGAAGGTGTGTGTTAAGGCATAGAAGCGTGTGTGTTATATGTGCCGAGAAGGCTGTGTGTGTTTATATGCACTAAAGCTTGTGTCATATGTGCACGTAAGGGCTGTGTGTGTCATATGGCACGTAGAGGGTGTTGTGTCTAATGGCACGTAAAGGGCTGTGTGTGTTTAAGCAGTAAAGGGCTTTGTGTTATGGCATAAAGGGCGTGTGTGTTAATGTGCACGAGAAGGCTTTGTTATAGAGCGTAGAGGGCTTGTGTGTTATATGCACGTAGAAGGCTGTGTGTGTCTATAGGCACGTAGAAGGGCTGTGTTGTCATATGCAGAGAAGGGCTGTGTGTGTCTATATGTGCACGTAGAAGGGCTGTGTGTGTGTCTATATGTGCACGTAGAAGGGCTGTGTGTGTCTATATGTGGCACGTAGAAGGGCTGTGTGTGTCTATATGTGCACTAGTAAGGGCTGTGTGTGTCTATATGTGCACGTAGAAGGGCTGTGTGTGTTTATATGGCACGTAGAAGGGCTGTGTGTGTCTATATGTGCACGTAGAAGGGCTGTGTGTGTTATATGGCACGTAGAAGGGCTGTGTGTGTCTATATGTGCACGTAGAAGGGCTGTGTGTGTCTATATGGGCACGTAGAAGGGCTGTGTGTGTCTATATGGCACGTAGAAGGACTGTGTGTGTCTATATGTGCACGTAGAAGGGCTGTGTGTGTTTATATGTGCACGTAGAAGGGCTGTGTGTGTCTAATGGCAGTAGAAGGGCTGTGTGTGTCTATATGGCACGTAGAAGGGCTGTGTGTGTCTATATGTGCACGTAGAAGGGCTGTGTGTGTCTATATGGCACGTAGAAGGGCTGTGTGTGTCTATATGGGCACGTAGAAGGGCTGTGTGTGTCTATATGGCACGTAGAAGGGCTGTGTGTGTCTATATGGGCACGTAGAAGGGCTGTGTGTGTCTATATGGGCACGTAGAAGGGCTGTGTGTGTCTATATGTGCACGTAGAAGGGCTGTGTGTGTCTATATGGCACGTAGAAGGGCTGTGTGTGTCTATATGGCACTGTAAAGGGGCTTGTGTGTTGTCTATATGTGCACGTAGAAGGGCTGTGTGTGTCTATATGGGCACGTAGAAGGGCTGTGTGTGTCTATATGAGCACGTAGAAGGGCTGTGTGTGTCTATATGGGCACGTAGAAGGGCTGTGTGTGTCTATATGTGCACGTAGAAGGGCTGTGTGTGTCTATATGTGCACGTAGAAGGGCTGTGTGTGTCTATATGGGCACGTAGAAGGGCTGTGTGTGTCTATATGTGCATGTAGAAGGGCTGTGTGTGTCTATATGTGCACGTAGAAGGGCTGTGTGTGTCTATATGGGCACGTAGAAGGGCTGTGTGTGTCTATATGTGCACGTAGAAGGGCTGTGTGTGTCTATATGTGCACGTAGAAGGGCTGTGTGTGTCTATATGTGCACGTAGAAGGGCTGTGTGTGTTTATATGGGCACGTAGAAGGGCTGTGTGTGTCTATATGTGCACGTAGAAGGGCTGTGTGTGTCTATATGGGCACGTAGAAGGGCTGTGTGTGTCTATATGGGCACGTAGAAGGGCTGTGTGTGTCTATATGGGCACGTAGAAGGACTGTGTGTGTCTATATGTGCACGTAGAAGGACTGTGTGTGTCTATATGTGCACGTAGAAGGGCTGTGTGTGTTTATATGCGCATGTAGAAGGGCTGTGTGTGTCTACATGGGCAAGTAGCAGATCTAAATGAATTTATAAGTGCATGTAACAGAGTTGTGCGTGTGTTTATGTGCATATAACAGAGCAAAATGTGTCTATATATGCTGTAACACAGCTGTATTTTAAAGAGGAAGAAAGAAGATCACTGACGCTTGTAATCCTTGAATAATGCTGTTCAGTAATATGTCTGGTGGTTTACAATAAAGAACTACCGTACTTTGTTCTACTCTGGATGGGAGCACTTTTCTTCACTATTTCTATGTATAGCTCTGAAAATTCAACAAACAAAAATGAAACGAAATTGCAGCCCAGATTTGATGAAAAGTGAAATTTTATTGGTATAACAAAGGATCACAGAGAAGAGGAGAGGGGTCAAAATTCAACAGGACATAATGTGTCACAAAAGGATGCATATATAAGATTTTACACATATAAAATTATTATATTTCATTGTGTTTGATGGTATATCCTTAGTGGCAGAATTTTATCGTATGGTTAAGGCCACGTTTAAAGTGCTATAGTGCAATACTCAGCGTGTCAAAAGATGTAAATCTATATCATTTAGCTACATCACCATAGCAAATTGGAATTATTGCACATAGTACATTAATACATTATTGCTATATCCATTATTGCTTATGGCTAGTGTTTATTTAGACCAAGGTCAACAATTACCAATGCAATGAGCCTATCCATGGTCCTCTGTGTCCTCACAGGAAACACCAATAGCCAAGGATTAAAAAGAGAAAAAGAGCATTTCACAGCACAAGATTGTATCCAATAAGGAAGGATATATCCAACCTATACAACAGCACTAACAATAAATTAGTAGAAGCAAATTTATGTGCACCGTCCAACACTAGATATATCCACAAAACCATTAGAATCATTCACAAAAGCTTGCTGTGTCCCCAATTACATGCAACATTACTTAATCAAGGCAAATAGCTGGTGCATGCATTATAACAACCATAGATCCAGCCAGCCAAGACATAAATAGCCAAATAATAACAGTAGATTCTGGATCGCTGAAATACAGCAATCACCGTATAGCATGTGGAGAACACTGTATAGCATGTCGAGAACACTAACAGTCTAAGTGAGGGAACATGTATTTACCTCAGCGTCCTGTCAGAGAGAAACAACCCGACACGTGTTTCGGCGGAAGTGCCTTCGTCACGGGGCGTGTATGTGCAAAGGGGGAGTGTGTCTTTAAAAAGGCAAAGCAGCCAATCGCTATCCAGCAGCCTGATTACGCTGACGTCGACTCGCGGCTGTCATGGTGATGAGGCGGCACGCCGGCGTCAGATCACATGAAACATCACGCGATCCCCAGTTACCATGGGAACAGACGCCGATGCTTCGCCCGCCCACCGCAGCCAGCGAGTGGAGTACAACACAGACAGGGGAAGCGATTTGTGCTGAGATAAATACGCGATGCCCACTGATTGGATGCGACTCGCTTAAATAGCTAGTGATATATATATGGAAACCATATAGAAAGGAAAATATCAAATCCAACAAATGGTTTAATTATACAGTATCCCATTTCACCATACATACATATAGTATCAGTAGCTACACATAGAGCGGTAATAAATTGCAATATATTATAATCAATTATCAATATGAGACAGATATGCATTTAAAGGTGTACACCCCTAGATATAGTTATTTGCAGGTATATATTATTTAAAATAAAAAATAATAATGGAGATCTATAGATCAAATATATCATACAGTTACCGAACAATTTATGTCAAGGACAAACCATTAAACTCTTTATATTTGACCATCAATAACCTAGCCAACCATGCAACGATGTGCTCATATTTATAGCACCCATATTAACATATATAGAGACTTGAATAACATAAGTACAGCAGACTGTAGATTGAATATTCGGGAGATTATATCTACATCTTGATAGACGTCATCTTCATTATAGCATATCTATGTTCATTCGCTCAAATCAATGAGGGAGCATCGAATCATAATTTTTAGACCTAATAAAATCAAGAAAGAAGAAATAAGTAAATATAAAAACACACACTTCTGACCATTAGATAAATGGAATAAAACTGAGGTTTTCATTGAGCCCTTTGGGTTGGACCGTTTGAAGTGTCCAAATCCATTTGCTTTCTTTTTGTGCTAGACGCTTGCTTATGCTACCACCCCTTTCGTCCAAATCCAATATATCAATACCTTTGACCCTCAACAATCTACCATCACAATTGTGATGGTTGTAAAAATGTCTGGGTATTGTCTTGAGTGTACTCACATCACTCGTACCCGCGGCTGCTTGAATGCCTAAAATATGCTCACGTATTCTCACTTTAAGTTGTCGTGTAGTGAGTCCGATATAAATTTTCGGACACGGACAGGACGCAAAGTAAATAACATTCCGTGATGTACATGAAATCCTATGTTGGATTTTGAATGTTTTGGTTCCTGATGAATTAGTAAATTCTTTACTTCGATCTACATTCGGACTCACTACACGACAACTTAAAGTGAGAATACGTGAGCATATTTTAGGCATTCAAGCAGCCGCGGGTACGAGTGATGTGAGTACACTCAAGACAATACCCAGACATTTTTACAACCATCACAATTGTGATGGTAGATTGTTGAGGGTCAAAGGTATTGATATATTGGATTTGGACGAAAGGGGTGGTAGCATAAGCAAGCGTCTAGCACAAAAAGAAAGCAAATGGATTTGGACACTTCAAACGGTCCAACCCAAAGGGCTCAATGAAAACCTCAGTTTTATTCCATTTATCTAATGGTCAGAAGTGTGTGTTTTTATATTTACTTATTTCTTCTTTCTTGATTTTATTAGGTCTAAAAATTATGATTCGATGCTCCCTCATTGATTTGAGCGAATGAACATAGATATGCTATAATGAAGATGACGTCTATCAAGATGTAGATATAATCTCCCGAATATTCAATCTACAGTCTGCTGTACTTATGTTATTCAAGTCTCTATATATGTTAATATGGGTGCTATAAATATGAGCACATCGTTGCATGGTTGGCTAGGTTATTGATGGTCAAATATAAAGAGTTTAATGGTTTGTCCTTGACATAAATTGTTCGGTAACTGTATGATATATTTGATCTATAGATCTCCATTATTATTTTTTATTTTAAATAAATATATACCTGCAAATAACTATATCTAGGGGTGTACACCTTTAAATGCATATCTGTCTCATATTGATAATTGATTATAATATATTGCAATTTATTACCGCTCTATGTGTAGCTACTGATACTATATGTATGTATGGTGAAATGGGATACTGTATAATTAAACCATTTGTTGGATTTGATATTTTCCTTTCTATATGGTTTCCATATATATATCACTAGCTATTTAAGCGAGTCGCATCCAATCAGTGGGCATCGCGTATTTATCTCAGCACAAATCGCTTCCCCTGTCTGTGTTGTACTCCACTCGCTGGCTGCGGTGGGCGGGCGAAGCGTCGGCGTCTGTTCCCATGGTAACTGGGGATCGCGTGATGTTTCATGTGATCTGACGCCGGCGTGCCGCCTCATCACCATGACAGCCGCGAGTCGACGTCAGCGTAATCAGGCTGCTGGATAGCGATTGGCTGCTTTGCCTTTTTAAAGACACACTCCCCCTTTGCACATACACGCCCCGTGACGAAGGCACTTCCGCCGAAACACGTGTCGGGTTGTTTCTCTCTGACAGGACGCTGAGGTAAATACATGTTCCCTCACTTAGACTGTTAGTGTTCTCGACATGCTATACAGTGTTCTCCACATGCTATACGGTGATTGCTGTATTTCAGCGATCCAGAATCTACTGTTATTATTTGGCTATTTATGTCTTGGCTGGCTGGATCTATGGTTGTTATAATGCATGCACCAGCTATTTGCCTTGATTAAGTAATGTTGCATGTAATTGGGGACACAGCAAGCTTTTGTGAATGATTCTAATGGTTTTGTGGATATATCTAGTGTTGGACGGTGCACATAAATTTGCTTCTACTAATTTATTGTTAGTGCTGTTGTATAGGTTGGATATATCCTTCCTTATTGGATACAATCTTGTGCTGTGAAATGCTCTTTTTCTCTTTTTAATCCTTGGCTATTGGTGTTTCCTGTGAGGACACAGAGGACCATGGATAGGCTCATTGCATTGGTAATTGTTGACCTTGGTCTAAATAAACACTAGCCATAAGCAATAATGGATATAGCAATAATGTATTAATGTACTATGTGCAATAATTCCAATTTGCTATGGTGATGTAGCTAAATGATATAGATTTACATCTTTTGACACGCTGAGTATTGCACTATAGCACTTTAAACGTGGCCTTAACCATACGATAAAATTCTGCCACTAAGGATATACCATCAAACACAATGAAATATAATAATTTTATATGTGTAAAATCTTATATATGCATCCTTTTGTGACACATTATGTCCTGTTGAATTTTGACCCCTCTCCTCTTCTCTGTGATCCTTTGTTATACCAATAAAATTTCACTTTTCATCAAATCTGGGCTGCAATTTCGTTTCATTTTTGTTTGTTGAAGTGTAAAGAGTAGCGATAAGCCCAAATCCCTGCACATGGTACGTGCATAATGTGCAGATTTGGTTTAGTAATACCGAATGAATATATATTGATGTTTCGATTTCTAATAGCCCTGAAAATGCGGCATGGTGTACGCTATCTATTACAGCCAAATTTATGCTCCAAACATAAAATAACGCTCCTTCCATTACGAGCCCCTGCCGTGTGCCCAAATAGTAGTTTGCGACCCCATATGGGGTATCCTCAGGATACTCAGGAGAAATTGCACAACAAGTTGTAGTGTCTATTTTCTCCTATTACTCCTGGGCACCAGTCTCTGTTGGAGTACGCCTAAAAAAAGCTGTTTGGCCACTTTGCACCAATAACAGGATAATGTTACATAATAGGTCATAAAGTCATATCTCACCATAAATCATCACACAGTGATACGCCTTCTCATCCTTATGTTTACCGGAGACCGCTCTACAGATGAAGTTCACATATTTCCATTTATCAGAGACCCCTCTACAGATGAAGGTCACGTCTTTATGTCTCTCTATATGGGGTATGAACTTCAGTGATGATATATACTGACGTCCCTTCTGCTGTGGTCTGATCACATAGGATGTATCCAGTAAACTCTCCATCTCTCCTCCTGAATGTCCTCCTATCTGAGACGTCTGGATCTCCTGCTCCTCTCCATCTCTTCTTATCAGCCAAGTCACACCCAGATCCTCGGGGGCGTTATCTACTGTGCAGCGCAGGTCGGCCTCCTTTCCATCAATCAGCTTATGAGGAGCCGCAATGTCTCTTATTGTGAATGGTGTGAAAACTGTAAAACAGTAAAAAATTATGGAAGTTTACATTTGCTGTGACATAAGTCATTAGAAAGAATTTCTGTTTTAGGCTACTTTCACATCTACATTATTTTTTTTTGATTTGGCAAATTAGGCAAATCTGAACATTTGGCCTTCAAGCTTGCCTGATTTGCCGTTTTGCACATGCGGCGGATTTCCGCCTTTGGAATAAAAGGCAGATGCGCAACACTTGCGGCAAGGTTGCGCTTCTGCTAATGCATAGTGTATGGGAGTCTGGACAGTGTGCGGCACTTACATTGAGACCGCGATCCTGCACTTCTGGCGCTGTCACCTGCACTTTTTGGAAGTTCTGGAAATGCTAGAAATGCCCGGTAACGGCAGACAACGGAAGTGCCGCCCATTTCCGCAACTCCCATAAAAATGCATAAGCACAAGCGCAACTTTGCCGCAATGTTGCAGCATCTGGATTTTGCAAAAAGGTGGAATTCCGCCAGATTTTCAAAAACGCAAATGTGAAAGTAGCCTAATACAGCTTCATTGAATCACCAGAAAGTCCTTCTAATGTCTCTACTTTACCTTTCTTTATTGATCTTCGGCTCCACCACAGAACACCGGCGATGATAATGATCAGTATAACCCCAAGGACAGAACAGACAGCGATCATCCCGGCCAAGCTTCTGTCTGTAGAGATAGAGGAACACAACTATAGAGAGGAGACTTCTCCAGAGTCACCATCATCTGATCATCACTTGTGGCCATTATCATATCTTTAAGTTTTTTGGTCTGAAAGGTGAAATTAATAACACTTAAAGGGAACCAACCACCTCAGATCACCCTAATACACAGTTAGTACATGTCCCTGCACCCTAAGGATACCTTTCCAGCACTGTTTTTGTGTAAAATCTTGCATTAGTATAACTGATATAAAGAGTTTATAAACTTACTAGCCTGGAGACTTCTGGGCGTATCCCTCCTTCTGTTATACTTCAGGGCTGTGCATTGCATGTCTGTGCTCCCCCTCCCTCTGTGCAGAGGAGATAACGATCACACCCATCAGGGCAGGGCAGCAGGCACAGAGGGAGGGGGAGCACAGACATGCAATGCACAGCCCTGAAGTATAACAGAAGGAGGGATACGCCCAGAAGTCTCCAGGCTAGTAAGTTTATAAAGTCTTTATATCAGTTATACTAATGCAAGATTTTACACAAAAACAGTGCTGGAAAGGTATCCTTAGGGTGCAGGGACATGTAATAACTGTGTATTAGGGTGATCTGAGGTGGTTGGTTCCCTTTAAGGAATTTCTAGTGAAGCCATTAATTTTGAGGCAGATCACTTTTTGACCTGATGATCTTTCACCCAATTTCTTTATGGTAATGCCTGTCCCTAGAGATGCTATGAAAATTATGGAAACCTGCTTAATAAATAAGGAGACTCGTTAGAGTAACTGAAGCAGGTGCCGGGTTGTTCCCAAAATCAGGCTATGAGTTATAAACTGACCCCTTTAATAATAAGTTTACCTTCATACACCAGTTGGAAGTCTTCCTGGATCGGTTCCTGTAGAGATTCATGTTGGACTCTACATGAGAAGATCCGCTCTCTGTCCTCCTCGGTGGGTGTGATGGTCACGGTGCTGTTCACACTGTAGGTTCTGTCTGGATTTCTCCGGATATCACTAACAATAATGTTCTCCTCCAGTGTTTCTCCATCTCTGAACCATTCAATACCAATATCCAAAGGGTAGAATCCAGTGGCGGAGCAGCGGAGGTCACTCTCTACATTCAGTACAACCGTCTCATCTGTGATGGTCACCTGCGGAGGAGCTGAGAAACAAGAGATTACAGTCACTATTATGATTATTTATTCATAGAGCACCATTGATTCCACGGTGTTGTACATGAGAAAGCAAGTTGAAATACAATGAACAAACTAACAGTGACAGACTGGTACAGAGGGGGGAGAGGACCCTGCCCTTGTAGGTTTACATTGTACAGGGCAGTGTGGAGGGGGACCATAGGTTGGGTTTGTTCGCGTGGTGGAGGAGCGCCGGGTCCAGTGGTGGTGGAGCGCCAGGTCCAGTGGTGGGGTCCCGGGTCCAGTGGTGGTGGAGCGCCAGGTCCAGTGGTGGGGTCCCGGGTCCAGTGGTGGTGGATCACCAGGGTGGTGAGGTAGCACCCTGGTCATTGCAGGCTGTAAGCAGTTCTGAAGAGATGAGTTTTCAGGTTCCACTTGAAGGTTCTGAGTGTAGGGGACAGTCGGACATGTTGGGGTGCAGAGTTCCGGAGGATGGGGGATGCTCGAGTGAAGTCTGGCAGGCGATTAGATGAGGAACGTACAAGTGTGGAGGAGAGGAGGCCTTGGGAGGATAGAAGATTACAAGTTGGATGATAATGGGAGATTAGTTCAGAGATATATGGGGGAGACAGATTGTAGATGGCTTTGGGACAGGGAGCCGTGGGGAGCAGCAACGAGAGAGCTGGATTAGTCGGGCAGCTAACTTAAGGACAGATTGGAGAGGTGCAAGTCTGTTAGCAGGGAGGCCACAGAGGAGGAGGTTGCAATAGTCGAGGCGGGAGATGATGAGGGCATGCACTAGTAGTATAGTAGATTGAGGGTTGAGGAAGGGACAGATTCTAGAAATATTTTTGAGTTGGAGGCGGCAGGAGGTGGCGAGAGCTTGGATGTGCGTGTTGAAGGATAAGGCAGATTCAAGAGTTATTCCAAGGCAGCGGACGTCAGGTACAGGGAAAAGTGTGATGTCATTTATTGTAATAGACAGATGAGGTAAAGGAGGTGCGCGAGATGGGGGAAAGATGATGAGTTCAATTTTGTATTAGTATGTAAATGAGTTATTAGGATCTATGGACCGGACATAGATCTCCAAGTGAATCTGCACGCAGAACTTATTTTAAATGAATGGCGGCTTTACCAGCTGTAACAGTCTGATTTCACTGGAGATCTGTGTGTGATTACACCTGACACAGTACACAGGACCGCCATCAGGGCCTCACAGGCCTTACTCCAGTCAGGGGCTTGGTGATTAGAGGCAAGTTGGGGGGCCTGGTGAGGCTGTATCTAGGACCCTACGACCTGTGCATATGACTGAGTGACGTCGCTCGGTCACATGGTGCACTGCCAGGTCCTCCCGAAGGTCCTGTGGCCTCGGTATGAGGGAACATCACTGGAGATCGCCTGAGGGAGCGCAGCGAGATGAGTAAAAAGTGCAGAAGAATAACGCCATATAATTGACATGTCAATTTGACCCACCCCAGGGCCATGGGGTACCCGATTCCACGTGTTGGTTTCACGGGGAATGTCACCGGGGCCTGTGCCCAGTCCCATGGCCCTGGTGGTCACTGAAAAAGGGGTTTAAAATAAAATAAAATGAGTTCATGACGCCACCTACGGTTCCTGGTAATAGTACTAGCGCTGCTTGCAGCCCTCCGGGGTGATGGTGATGCAGCTAGATGGCTACGCTCCCCGTAGGTGGAGCGGTGTCCCTGGGGCGGTAATGGATGATAGGAGTTGTAAGATAGTTTGTGCTGGGATCAGTGAGACGGCTCCTTAGGCGCAGGCAAATAAATACGGCACATAGTCTCTATCTTTGAATGGGTTTTACTGGCAGGCTTTCAAAGGCAGAATGACAATTTACACAGTCTCTTCGGGTCTGCCTGGCCTGGTTAGTCACTTGGGGACCGGGACATCTCACTTGGGACCCTCGGTGGTGTGCCTGCCAGTTCCTTTCCTCTGTCCTAACCTTGCTGCTCTATCCTGCTTCCCAGCTGCGCTCCCGCACGCAGAGCCCTCAGCCAGCTCCCATGGATCCTCCCTGGAGGGTTCCCTTCCGGGTCCTTCGAAACCTATACGGGGCCTTTTGGAGATTATGCTGGGCATCGGCCACAACTTCCTACAGAAGCTCCTGCCTCCGGGGATAAACACCCGCACCGTGCTCGGAGTCGGTCCTCCGTACTGGGACTGAACCCCTCCAGTCGGTAAGCATACCAGGTCTGGATTCGGGCGCGCCGCAACACCTGGTGGCCCTAGGGTCCCTCTCCTTCCTGACAGCTCCTCCGCCGTTCTGTACTCTTCACTCCCCACAGGAGCTCTCCTCAGCTTCTTCTCCCTAACTCTCTTCCCGCTCTTCCACTAACCCACCTAGCTCCTCCCACCAGGACTGGGTCTCAATGACAACTGGTCCACCCACGTTCCCACTGCACTAAGGTGTGTGGATGGGTGTATGAGGGTTATGTAACATCACAATCCCCTAGTCACAGGAGTACCACACTCTCTTTTAGGGCTCGGACACAATGGTGTGAAACTCGGACGACTACAATGCGAGAAAAAAACGCATTGCAGTCGGACCAATATTACTCAATGTCCGAGAGCACATTTCCGAGTGTCGGATGTTTTTTTTCTCGTCCGATTCTTGGATGACGAGTCAGTCGCAACATACTGCGATTCTATGTGTGTGCTGGACGAGACTAGCCAATGCAAATCTATGGGTCTGACAAAAAAGACGGACCGCAGTCGGACCACGCTTGGACCATCCGAGTCTGAAGTTTTAATTGATACATTCTCATTCTATAGCGCAGACAACTGACACAGGCTAGGGTCACACTTTAAACCTGAATTGCGTTCACCGCATCCAGATCCGGATGCGGTGAACGCAATTGTCTTTAGACATTCAGCAATCCGGGAACCGGATTGTAATCCTGAGCAATCCGGTTACCGGATAGTTTGCTCATCCCTGCTGCTGCAGGGATGAGCAAACTGTTCTGTGTTTAGTAAAAGTATTTATTTAATTAATAAATGTTTGTACAATGTCTCTAGGGGGTGCCCAGTCCTCCTAGAGACCTTCCACCCACTCAGGTGGGCATATAATGCTGTAATGTGCTATGTACAACAGCTGACTCCTGTCAGCTGTTGTACAGTTTTATAAATGAAAGCGCCGGGCTCCTCACAGCAGCGCTGCCCATAGATCTTACGGTAAGTGGCTTCAGGACCTCAGACAGCGGCGCACATGCTATAGCAATAGCAATATTATGCGCGCCGCTCTGAGGAGCCCGGCGCTTTCATTCATAAAACTGTAGAACAGCTGACAGGAGTCAGCTGTTGTACATAACACATTACAACATTATATGCCCACCTGAGTGAGTGGAAGGTCTCTAGGGGGACTGGGCACCCCCTAGAGACATTGTACAAACATTTATTAATTAAATAAATACTTTTACTAAACACAGAGCACCTTGCTTATCCTGGCGGAAGCCGGGATAAGCAAAGTATATGCGGGAACTGCATTGCTCAGGATTACACATCCTGAGCAATCCGGTTACTGGAGTGCGGCTGCTTAAACCGCTCCGAAAACTGCAGCCTGCATGATTTTTTCACGCAGGCTGCAGAGCCGGAGACGGAAACCGGATTGCTTCTGAAGCAATCCGGTTTTTAGCATAGGTTCCTATGAGGAGCGTTTCCTGATCCGGTTTTGAGCTTTTTAAAAGCTCAAAACCGGATTAGGTTTTGTAAAAAACACCTGAAGTGTGACCCTAGCCACAGACACACGGAAAGGCACGGATGTGTGCAAAAGGATGGCAACGAAACTTTTTTTTAATGGATTCGGCATCAGTCACCAGAGATAGAAGTGGGAGGAGCTGTACCTTGCTTCTGAGCTCAGTACAGCAAAAGTGATCTGTTTCACGGATCCGTTTTTTTCATGGATCCATACGGATCAATCCTCCATAGAGCTCCATGTTGTTTCATACAGACAGATCCGTCCTCCATAGAGCTCCATGTTATTTCATACGGGCAGATACGGATCCGTCCTCCATAGAGCTCCACGTTGTTTCGTACGGGTAGATATGGATCCGTCCTCCATAGAGCTTCATGGAGTCAGGAGGGAACCCTGCGAGAAGCACAGTGGAGAACACCTCGGGAGAGGTGGCCCTGACCGAAAGGGGGACCCTAGAGTGTTGAATTAGGTCAGGGGACCATAGGGTTAACTGTTGCTAGGGAACCGGTCCCAGAGGAGCTTAGGTGGGTAGTGGAGAGTGGAAAAATTAGTGAGGAGCAGTCTCTAAGAGAAGGAGTCAGGAGGAGAATCCTGCGAGAAGCGCCGTGGAGGGCACCTTAGGAGAGGTGGCCCTGACTGAAAGGGGGACCCTAGGGTGATGAGGTGCACCCAAATCTGGGCAAGTATGTCCACTGGCCGAAAGGGAACCCAGTCCAGAACTGGAGGACCGGCTCCGAGAGCGGTGCGTGGGTTTATCCCCGAGCCGTCAAACCGGAGGGCATGAGCTTCTTCAGAAGTCGTGGAAAAGCCCGGCATAATCCTCCAAGGCCCCGTATAGGATCCGGAGTCCTAGTGGAGGAGCCTCCTGGAAGGATCCGTGGGGACCGGCAGAGGGCTCTGTGTGCAAAAGCGCTAAGGAAGGAAGGGAGAGCGCAGTTAAGAACAGTGAAAGGAATCGGCATGCACACCACCGAGGGTCCCAAGTGAGACATCCTAGCCCCTGGTGACTACCCCGGCCAGCAACACCCATGAACTGTGGAAAGACTGTATGCTGTATGAAGTAAAGTGTTAAACCCATACAGAGCTGAAGGTGTGTGCTGTGTCTCATTTGCCTGCGCCTGAGGGCCGTACCCCTGTCCTCTTAGCATAGACTCGGTGCCAGCGCGTCCACCTGCAGAGCCGCCTCCATGTGTAAAATCCTTATTCATCCATCACTGCCCCGGGGATCCCGCTCCACCTACGGAGAGTGTTACCAACTAGTTGCCTCATCTTCACCCCCGGAAGTCTGCAAGCAGCGCTAGTACCATTACCGAATACCGTAGGTGGCGTCACGAAGACTTTTATTTCTTATTTTAACCCCTTTTGTTTTGTTTTTTTTAAACAATAGTTTTTATTGATTTTAACATAGATATACAGGAAAAAGGCAGTAAGGTGTTCAAGTTAATACAACAATTCACAATATAGAACAAAAGAGGGGTTAGGGGGTAGGAGAGAAGACTGGAAGGAAGGGGTCAGATGGAGAAAAGGTGGGGGGATCCATTGTAAATATACAAGCATACATATGAGTGATTGGGGATTCCAGCGTAACCTCATATTAAAACTAGCTGAGAGTGATAATAATGAAAAGGAAGGGCGGCAAGGCCCCACAGCTCCATATCACAGTTGCTTAGCGTAGGAGGAGGAAGACCACAGATCCCATCCGATCAAAATTCTATTCTTAGCATTGAAGTCATGTACTAAGATAATCTCATGTTGCATATGGAGATTAAGTTGCGAGATCACCTCTTCCTTCGCAGGGGAGGATGACTTCTTCCAATGTCTAGCAACACATGTTCTGGCCGCTATTAAAATATTAGTCAAGATGGGTCTGATTAAGGAGGGAATTTCATCTAGGCCTATTCCCAAGAGGGCCATAGGGGCATCCAACACTAGGGGAATGCCGGTAATTTTTATTATTAAGGATTCAACTTGTTTCTAGAATACCTGTATCAGGGGACAAAACCGCCACATGTGTTCCATAGTACCGATATGCTGGCAACCTTTCCAGCACATACTAGAGAGAGCTGGATTAAATTTGTGTAAACGAAGGGGTGTTAAATACCAGTTCAACTGGAGTTTTTTAGCCTGTTCCAGGTGGTTAAGGCAAGAAGAGTATTTGGAAGCGTGGGAGAACGCAGTGTGCCATGATTCGGCAGTAGCAGTAAAGGAGAGCCGACGCTCCCAGGCCTCCATATGCGGAAGCTTTCCTCCACCCAAAGGGACTGTTAAGGCCCGACAGCGGTGTAACTAGGTTTGACGGCGCCCGGGGCAAAGATCTATCTTGGCGCCCCCTCCCAAAGTAAGTGAGAACCGAGGGGGGGGGGTGCTGTCATCTTTCAGCCCCGCCGCCCCTGTTGCAGCCTTGGTTGAGGAGCTGGGGGGGGGGGTGCCGCCGGCGCCCCCCCGCTGAGTTGCGCCCGGGGCAAAAGGTCCGGCTGCACCCCCCTAGATACGCCCCTGAGGCCCGATATATAATAGAGACGCCCCATTGGGTGGAGGAAGCTTTAAAGTACCGTTGAAGAGAGTCCTCTCCAGGTGGAATAGCCCGGGGGGGCAGACCGACTGTATGTAGTAAATGGCGGACCTGAAGATATTGATAAAACACCTGATTAGGAAGTGCAAACATTCGCACAAGATCAGCGAAAGACTGAACCCCCATCACCATCCAGAATGTCTCTTAGGAAGCGGACACTCCTAGATTTCCATTGGGTTAGAGAGATGTCAGGGATCAGGGATTCTATTGCTTCGAGGGAGATATGGTGAAACAAAAAGGAGAGATGGGATCTACCCACGGAGTACCACAGTCTCAAGAGTGCACCCATAGTGCGTAAGGGAATATTGTTATCCACTTTTTGCAGGAGGCCGGCCTCCAATTGAAGCCTCAGAGATCCAGTCGAAGCATAATGAGATTCTATTTGCAGCCAACGCTGAGAAATGACCTCTCCTGACCACCAGAGATTGGCTGGTTCTAAAAGAGCAGCCCTATGATAGGATAAGACGTCAGGGACACCCAACCCTCCCTGTTTATAGGGGAGAACCATAATGTTATGAGATATTCTGTGTGGTTTACCACTCCAAATGAAAGAATTAAGCATGGCCTGTAATTTGGATATACACTTACGAGGGAATGCCATAGGAAGACACCTAAATAGGTATACTAATTTGGGGAGGATAAGCATTTTGATTACATTTATTCTGGCGACCCAGGAGAGGCACAGAGGGGAGAGTCTATTGAGTTCAATTCTAATATCATTGGCAACCAGAGCATAGTTTCGTTTGACTATGTTATGGAGTTGGGTAATATGAATTCCCAGGTACGTAAAACCTTCCGGTGCCCAAGCAAAGGTGAAAAGTTGTCGTATGGACTGTTGTGTCGACTGTGTAATATTTACTGGATAGAGGGTAGATTTATGTGAATTGAGGCGATAATAGGAGGCTGCTGAAAAATCAGTAAGAATTTCCATGATTTTTTGTAGTGAGGGGATAACATCGTCAGCGTATAAACCGACTTTGTGTTCTTTAACCCATTTTTTCAGCGACTGCCAGGGCTACGGGAACGGACAGATACTGATCCGTCCTCCATAGAGCTCCATGTTATTTCACACAGACAGATACAGATCCGTCCTCCATAGAGCTCCATGTTATTTCACACAGACAGATACAGATCCGTCCTCCATAGAGCTCCATGTTATTTCATACACACAGATACAGATCCGTCCTCCATAGAGCTCCATGTTATTTCATACAGACAGATACGGATCCGTCCTCCATAGAGCTCCATGTTATTTCATACAGGCAGATACGGATCCGTCCTCCATAGAGCTCCATGTTATTTCATACAGACAGATACAGATCCGTCCTCCATAGAGCTCCATGTTATTTCACACAGACAGATACAGATCCGTCCTCCATAGAGCTCCATGTTATTTCATACACACAGATACAGATCCGTCCTCCATAGAGCTCCATGTTATTTCATACAGACAGATACAGATCCGTCCTCCATAGAGCTCCATGTTATTTCATACACACAGATACAGATCCGTCCTCCATAGAGCTCCATGTTATTTCATACACACAGATACAGATCCGTCCTCCATAGAGCTCCATGTTATTTCATACAGACAGATACAGATCCGTCCTCCATAGAGCTCCATGTTATTACACAGACAGATACAGATCCGTCCTCCATAGAGCTCCATGTTATTACACAGACAGATACAGATCCGTCCTCCATAGAGCTCCATGTTATTTCATACAGACACATACGGATCCGTCCTCCATAGAGCTCCATGTTATTTCATACGGACAGATACAGATCTGTCCTCCATAGAGCTCCATGTTATTACACAGACAGATACAGATCCGTCCTCCATAGAGCTCCATGTTATTTCATACAGACAGATACAGATCCGTCCTCCATAGAGCTCCATGTTATTTCATACAGACAGATACAGATCCGTCCTCCATAGAGCTCCATGTTATTTCATACAGACACATACGGATCCGTCCTCCATAGAGCTCCATGTTATTTCATACGGACAGATACGGATCCGTCCTCCATAGAGCTCCATGTTATTTCATACACACAGATACGGATCCGTCCTCCATAGAGCTCCATGTTATTACACAGACAGATACAGATCCGTCCTCCATAGAGCTCCATGTTATTTCATACACACAGATACGGATCCGTCCTCCATAGAGCTCCATGTTATTTCATACAGACAGATACAGATCCGTCCTCCATAGAGCTCCATGTTATTTCATACAGACACATACAGATCCGTCCTCCATAGAGCTCCATGTTATTTCATACAAGCAGATACGGATCCGTCCTCCATAGAGCTCCATGTTATTTCATACAGACAGATACAGATCCGTCCTCCATAGAGCTCCATGTTATTTCACACAGACAGATACAGATCCGTCCTCCATAGAGCTCCATGTTATTTCATACAGACAGATACAGATCCGTCCTCCATAGAGCTCCATGTTATTTCATACAGACACATACGGATCCGTCCTCCATAGAGCTCCATGTTATTTCATACAGACAGATATGGATCTGTCCTCCATAGAGCTCCATGTTATTTCATACAGACAGATACAGATCCGTCCTTCATAGAGCTCCATGTTATTTCATACAGACACATACGGATCCGTCCTCCATAGAGCTCCATGTTATTTCATACAGACAGATACAGATCCGTCCTCCATAGAGCTCCATGTTATTTCACACAGACAGATACAGATCCGTCCTCCATAGAGCTCCATGTTATTTCATACAGACAGATACAGATCCGTCCTTCATAGAGCTCCATGTTATTTCATACAGACAGATACAGATCCATCCTCCATAGAGCTCCATGTTATTTCATACACACAGATACAGATCCGTCCTCCATAGAGCTCCATGTTATTTCATACAGACAGATACAGATCCGTCCTCCATAGAGCTCCATGTTATTTCATACAGACAGATACAGATCCGCCCTCCATAGAGCTCCATGTTGTTTCATACAGACAGATACAGATCCGTCCTCCATAGAGCTCCATGTTATTTCATACAGACAGATACAGATCCGTCCTCCATAGAGCTCCATGTTATTTCATACAGACAGATACAGATCCGTCCTCCATAGAGCTCCATGTTATTTCATACAGACAGATACGGATCCATCCTCCATAGAACTCCATGTTATTTCACACAGACAGATACGGATCCGTCCTCCATAGAGCTCCATGTTATTTCATACAGACAGATACAGATCCGTCCTCCATAGAGCTCCATGTTATTTCATACAGACAGATACAGATCCGTCCTCCATAGAGCTCCATGTTATTTCATACAGGCAGATACGGATCCGTCCTCCATAGAGCTCCATGTTATTTCATACAGACAGATACGGATCCATCCTCCATAGAGCTCCATGTTATTTCATACGGACAGATACGGATCCGTCCTCCATAGAGCTCCATGTTGTTTCATACAGACAGATACGGATCCCTCCTCCATAGAGCTCCATGTTATTTCATACAGACAGATACAGATCCGTCCTCCATAGAGCTCCATGTTATTTCACACAGACAGATACAGATCCGTCCTCCATAGAGCTCCATGTTATTTCATACAGACACATACGGATCCATCCTCCATAGAGCTCCATGTTATTTCATACAGACAGATACAGATCCGTCCTCCATAGAGCTCCATGTTATTTCACACAGACAGATACAGATCCGTCCTCCATAGAGCTTCATGTTATTTCATACAGCAGATACGGATCCGTCCTCCATAGAGCTCCATGTTATTTCATACAGGCAGATACAGATCCGTCCTCCATAGAACTCCATGTTATTTCATACGACAGATACAGATCCGTCCTCCATAGAGCTCCATGTTATTTCATACAGACAGATACGGATCCGTCCTCCATAGAGCTCCATGTTATTTCATACAGACAGATACGGATCCGTCCTCCATAGAGCTCCATGTTATTTCATACAGGCAGATACAGATCCGTCCTCCATAGAACTCCATGTTATTTCATACGGACAGATACAGATCCGTCCTCCATAGAGCTCCATGTTATTTCATACAGACAGATATGGATCCGTCCTCCATAGAGCTCCATGTTATTTCACACAGACAGATACAGATCCGTCCTCCATAGAGCTCCATGTTATTTCATACAGACACATACGGATCCATCCTCCATAGAGCTCCATGTTATTTCACACAGACAGATACAGATCCGTCCTCCATAGAGCTCCATGTTATTTCATACAGACAGATACGGATCCATCCTCCATAGAGCTCCATGTTATTTCATACCGACAGATACGGATCCGCCCTCCATAGAGCTCCATGTTATTTCATACCGACAGATACAGATCCGTCCTCCATAGAGCTCCATGTTATTTCATACAGACAGATACAGATCCGTCCTCCATAGAGCTCCATGTTATTTCATACAGACAGATACGGATCCGCCCTCCATAGAGCTCCATGTTATTTCATACAGACAGATACAGATCCGTCCTCCATAGAACTCCATGTTATTTCATACAGACAGATACAGATCCGTCCTCCATAGAGCTCCATGTTATTTCATACAGACAGATACAGATCCGTCCTCCATAGAACTCCATGTTATTTCACACAGACAGATACGGATCCGTCCTCCATAGAGCTCCATGTTATTTCATACAGGCAGATACGGATCCGCCCTCCATAGAGCTCCATGTTATTTCATACTGACAGATACAGATCCGTCCTCCATAGAGCTCCATGTTATTTCATACAGACAGATACGGATCCGTCCTCCATAGAGCTCCATGTTATTTCATACAGACAGATACGGATCCGTCCTCCATAGAGCTCCATGTTATTTCATACCGACAGATACAGATCCGTCCTCCATAGAGCTCCATGTTATTTCATACAGACAGATACAGATCCGTCCTCCATAGAGCTCCATGTTATTTCATACCGACAGATACAGATCCGTCCTCCATAGAGCTCCATGTTATTTCATACAGACAGATACAGATCCGTCCTCCATAGAGCTCCATGTTATTTCATACAGACAGATACAGATCCGCCCTCCATAGAGCTCCATGTTATTTCATACAGACAGATACAGATCCGTCCTCCATAGAGCTCCATGTTATTTCATACAGACAGATACAGATCCGTCCTCCATAGAGCTCTATGTTATTTCATACAGACAGATACAGATCCGTCCTCCATAGAGCTCCATGTTATTTCATACAGACAGATACGGATCCGTCCTCCATAGAGCTCCATGTTATTTCATACAGACAGATACAGATCCGTCCTCCATAGAGCTCCATATTATTTCATACAGACAGATACAGATCCGTCCTCCATAGAGCTCCATGTTATTTCATACAGACAGATACAGATCCGCCCTCCATAGAGCTCCATGTTATTTCATACAGACAGATACGGATCCGTCCTCCATAGAGCTCCATGTTATTTCATACAGACAGATACAGATCCGTCCTCCATAGAGCTCCATATTATTTCATACAGACAGATACAGATCCGTCCTCCATAGAGCTCTATGTTATTTCATACAGACAGATACAGATCCGTCCTCCATAGAGCTCCATGTTATTTCATACAGACAGATACAGATCTGTCCTCCATAGAGCTCCATGTTATTTCATACAGACAGATACAGATCCGTCCTCCATAGAGCTCCATGTTATTTCATACAGACAGATACAGATCCGTCCTCCATAGAGCTCCATGTTATTTCATACAGACAGATACGGATCCGTCCTCCATAGAGCTCCATGTTATTTCATACAGACAGATACGGATCTGTGTCTGTTGGTTTCCACAGTTTTTGAGGAAGCCAAAAATGGAGCAGTTTCCGTTTCTGGCTACATGAAAAACACGGACCCCAACGAAAGCATGGAAACACACGGAGGCCACTTTAGGAGCAATCCGTGCCCATAGTATCACATGGGAGGCCGTTTCAAAACGGAATGGACACGGATTTGCAAATTTGCCAGTGTGACAGCCGCCTTATTATTCAGTCACTTACTGGTAGCAAAGAAAAATGAGTATAAATGTAGAAAATCAATAATAAAATCACCTCTAATGTCCAACCAAGTGTGCTCCTTCCTCCTCTCCAGGTTGTAGGTGACTGAACACTTGTATCTTCCACCATCCGGTATTTGCACTTTTGCAATAGTCAGGATAATCACCCCGATTGTTAATGCTTCTGTTCTCAGAAAGTATCTAGAAGAATTTGTCCTCACAGTTTTATCGTAGCTCAGGATTTCCTTATCTAGGTAGTACCAGATTATTGTGAGATGGTTGGGATCTACCGGAGGGTCGTCCACTGTGATCAAGACAGGAATCCGGGCGTCAGATCCCAGCGTGGCAAAATAGCTGCTTCGCCCGGTCAACTCTAGTGACGACACTGTGGACAATCACATTCATAGTTATTATATCATAACCAATTATTACAGTATACACTGAACACTAAATATTCATGTTCTATAGTAACGACAGGATTCTACACTACGATTGATCCTTGGCTAAAATTTAACGACAAATGATCATTTTAGGCTAGGGTCACATTTACGTTTTGACCCTAGCCTACCGGATTGCGGTTCTATCTTAGAACTTTTCCCAGCAAAGTTCTAAGATAAAACCGCAATCCAGTAGGCTAGGGTCAAAGCGTAAATGTGACCCCAGCCTTAGGCAACATATGACAAACAGTTCTCATTTGGGCCGTCCGGGCAAAATCAAGACTGTAGGCAAGGACACGACTGTAGCAACAATTCGGACTAAAATGTTCATTCAATGGTTGGTCAACCATCATCTTACGTCTGGTAAACGTGTATGACCACCTTTAGTGTCAATGAGATGTTTCTCTTTTTCTTACGTGATCTTGGGCCCAATAACCCTGACATGCATGTACATCCGCTCCAGGGTGTATGCATGGTAGGCGCAAGCTGCCGGCCTGCTCAGCCATTTAGATATGACTGTTAGGGTGCATACTCACAATTAGGACACCCAGCATTTTGGACGCCATGTATTGCTGCTACTGTTGAGGGAGAGGGGACGCTTTCCACTATACTTATATTTTCTTTATATACTTTTATATTATATATTTTTACTAATGCTCTAGATGAGAAACAATAAGTTTTTCCCTTAACCTAGTACCCAATAGATATATCTGTCTGCTGAAAAGAAGATACTGTTGTGTTGGGATGGATGAGAACTGAGACGATAAGCTGTCCTCTGGATGCCTATGCCAAGGAGTATCAGGAAACATACCAGGAGCCCAGAGATGGCACCGTGTCAAGAACAAGGATGGACTCAGCAGAGAAGACAAAGGACTAATTATTACTAACAGAGATAGATATATTAGCCTAACCCCACCTAACCCCTATCTAATCCCACCTTGTCCTGGCCATTTCACGCCTATTCCCTAGAGTATAAAATGCTGTGTAACCGGAAATAAAAGTTAGTTGCTGTGACCATTGCCATTGCTTAATAAAGCAACGAACATATTATACGTTTGAACCAGATTCTCCGTCTGATTTACTCTTATCTGGTACCATATGTTCATAGTCTAATTTGGAGTGACTGGTGAAGAAGTGTATTGTCGCAACGACCCGACACTACGTCCAAAATGTTTTCTCGTTGCATCCAAAATGCTGCATTGTACAGTAGTAGCACATCGGATGATTTGTAAAAATCCCATCCTCACTATGCTTCACCCGACCGCAGCGTGTTTTCAGCTGCGGTGCGGGTCGCCGGCGTTCCGCATCTCCGCAGCATATAAATTTCATGTTGCAGTCGGAAGCGGCCACCATCGGCTGCACACAGGGAGAAGCCGCCCTGCACCCACCACAGATGGTGGTCTGTGAGAGGGAGAAGGGACTCAGAGAATGAGTGGAAGTCAATGAGATTGAGGTTTCTGCGGGAATTACGGAGTTTCCGGAAGGAGTATCGTGGGGGAAGGAGAAGGTCAATAGATTGTGGTTGGATAGGGGGAGGGGTGAGTTTGAGAGGTCAGTGAGGGAACAGAGACGGGTGAAGATAAGGTCAAGGGTATGGACATCTTTATTTGTGGCTGAGGAGGACCATTGGGAAAGCCCAAAAGGAGGAGGTCAGAGATAGGAGTCTAGAGGCAGCAGGGTGGGGGGTGTCAATGGGAATATTGAAATCGCCCATGTTGATAGTGGAGATGTCGGAAGAAAGGAAGTGGAGAAGCCAGGTGGTGAAGTGGTCAAGGAAGGTGGGGGTAGATCCTGGGGGGCCTAAATGACAGCCAGCTGAAGGTTGCAGGGAAAGAAGATGCAGGCGGAGTGCATCCCAAAGGAGGGTAAGGAGGTAGAGGGCGGTGGTGTAATTGGGGTGAAGGAGCAGCTGTCGAACAGGAGTATTCCGACACCTCCGCCGTGGGTGTTGCTGGGGCGGGGTGTGTGTGAGAGAGAGTGAGTCTGCCATAGGATAGTGCAGCAGGGGAGGCTGTATCAGAGGGGCTAAGCCATGTTTCGGTTATACCAAGGAATGGGAGTTTGTTAAAGATGAAGAGGTTGTGGGTGAATGAGAGTTTACTGCATACCAAACGAGTGTTCCAGAGTGCTCTGGATAGAGGGAGTGGGGGAGGAGGGGTTAGGGTGAATGGGTATGAGGTTATGATGGTTACGGGAATTTGCGTTAGGGAATGGGTATGGATTAGAGTTGAGTGAGGAGATGTGACGGGGAGACCAGAATTGTGGAATATGTCACTTGTGAGTAGAGAAGCAACGAGAGGGTGAGAAGGTGGGAGCAGAAGAGTTTACGTGGTGGGCGTGCGTGCTTGGAAACAAGGGACTGTGCGTGGAGGAACAGTTCGGAGGAGGGGGCAAGGTGGGTGGGCAGGATGGAGGGGGAGATCACCAATTCCTTGGTGGGTGGAGGGATGAGCGGGGCCAGCAGGAAGTGAAGTAGAATGGTGGGGGGGTTAAAAGGAGAGGGAACATTGTAGGTAGCAGCTATGTGTGCAGTTCGTAGAGATGAGAATAACTTGGGGGAGGGGTGGGGCAGGGAGGGCGCGCGACTGGGGGTGAGGCGTAGTAGGGCCAGCCAGGGATAAGATGCAGCTAGGGATGATATCCAGCCGGGGGTGAGATGCAGCCAGGGGGAGGTCAGGCGGGGATGAGATAGGACAAGGGGTGAGGTGCAGTAGGGATGGAGATGTTGCCAGGGGTCAGGAAGAGTGCCACAGTGAGCAAGGGTGATGGGGTTGTAGCAGGGTTCTGGCGGTGGAGATGAGGTGCAGCCAGGGCTGAGGTGCAGCCAGGGCTGAGGTGCAGCCAGGGCTGAGGAGCAGCCAGGGCTGAGGAGCAGCCAGGGATGAGGCGCAGTCCAGGGTGTCATACAGCTTAATTCTAGCCTGAGATATGATAACAAATGTAAAGCCACACCAGGCCAAAATTCACGCTTTTTTAAAACTTTAGAAGTTTGAAAAAAATTAACTGATGAAGAAAAAAATTAAAAACTTTTAATTTGTAATTAACTAAAGTTGTACTTCATATAGAAAAAAAATAAAAACAAATCTAAAGACGTCAGGTATAAAAAATATTCATATTTGGATCACTTCATATGGAATGACCCGAAAACACTTGTACACATAGTTAACGGAAAAGGGGAAGACCTACTACAGGGAGACGGTGCACCTGCACCTAACTAATCACTATACAGACTAGAAAGACCCTAGCCGCACCACTAAGGGTAGTTTCACACTTACGTTTTTTGTCCAGCGTCCTAATCTGGCAAAATCCTACTTCTACCTGATCGGGCCTGTCTCCATAGAATGGGGACGCAGGCACAACAGGTTTATGCCAGATCCATACAAATGCGTCCTTTTGACCTCCCCCCCAGACGCACTAAGTTCCGATTTTGTGGCTTGTTAAAAATCCTAATGTCACTTGATGTGGCGCACTGTGGCAAAATATAGAATGGACTGCAAAGGGACCATATCCAGCCAGGGGCCATTCTGGTTTTCACACTGAGCATGCCCAGAGCCCCCAACACCCTCCCATTAGGTGTGTGTCCTATGTAAAGTGTCAACTTTCAGACGGATCAGGCAAAAAAATGAATACAGCCGTATGCCACCGCACCGGTATTAAGTCTGATTTTGCCAAATCAGGCAAAAAAATGCTGCAGTTGCATATGGTCGCACAAACAAACCCGGATATGGTCGGACCCGTTTTCAGCCTGAATCTGCCTGAACGCAAGTGTGAAACCAGCCTAACAACCTTACCTCGGACCTGAATAGCTATTCAGGTTTTTTTTGTTCCTCCTGAAGGACGGGAGAGGAGGCCAGCAAATACTGCCAAAAAGGGAAGATACAAAAACCCAGAGTGAGAAAACTAAATTACGTTCCTATACGGTAGAGAGCGCAAGCTAAAGAGAGCTACAAGTAAAAGATCCCAGAAGAGGTGAAAGGAATAGGTACAGGGAGGGAAAACAAACAGACTAACTGCAGGAACTAAACTGATGTTTATCCAAAGGTAAACATCTAAGCTGCAGGCTTGGAACCCTAAACACCTAGAGGTATAGCCAACAATGAAGTGCAGTAAAAGGTTAACATATAAAACATAACCCAGAATGTGATAGGGCAGACCAAAACTAAAAAATGATAAACATCTGGAGATGAGCAAACCTAGAACAAATTGGACAATTGGAACCATCAGCATCCAGACAGGTAAAAACAGCACCAGTTCAGCAGACAGAGGAACCAACTATGCAACAGAAGGTCACTGGATCGAATCCCAAAACCAATCCATGATAGTTCTACTAAATAAAATTACCACTCGGATTGTAAATGATCATGCATCCATATTAGCCTTTTCCTCAGGCCCCCAGATTGCTTGTAGGGTCCAGCACAATACTATTCGCCTTTCCCCATTGGACTCGCTACTCGTAACGAGAAAACTCACTGAGTAATGAGTATCCCGAATACCGTACTATTCTGCAAGTGGTGAATAGTAACGAGTATACTCACTCATCCCTACATGTAACACACTACCCAGAGGTAAATGCTCTGGTAATGTGGCTGAACATTGGCCCCCTGAATCAGGTCACCGGTGGACCCTCACACCCAGTATGGCGATTAGTGATGAGCGAGTACTGAAATATTCAAGACCGGATAGCTGTAACCGAATGCTTTGAGCTGGTTCAGTATTCGGAGTGAGATCCCTATTGACTTGTATCGGATTCAATACTCATTCAATTTATTCGGTTCGAGCTTCCCGAACCCAAATATCTCACTACTCGCTCATCACTAAGGACACAGGGGGAGACACAGGGAGAAGCGTATAGCAAAAAGATTGGAAAAGGATATATGTATCATAGAAGAAAAGAGAATACACGGCCCTAGGGTATTAATACTAATAGAGAGGGCTGGTCCCGTAAATATATCAGATTGTACAGTGCCCGGAGGGCCCTGGTGCAGCCATGGTGAGGAGCGGGGGTGCTGGCGGGGGCGGGGTTGCTAGTGGTCGTCGGTGAGGAGCGGGGGGGGCGGTTATTGGTGATGCGGCTCTCCTACCTGTGCTGAGCCGCCAAGTGAATTCCTGGGAGCCGGGGCGGCAGAGGGGCAGAGGAGAGGAGGGTCGGGATCAGGCAAGGGAAGCAGGAAGCAGGAAGGTTACGGGGGTTGGCTGGGGGCCCCCTGCAGGCTTGAGGGGCCCCCTAGCCGGTCGGGGCCCTGGTGCAGCTGAACCAGCTGCACCACAGTAGGTCCGCCCCTGAGATTGTATGATGGCTATCAATCAAGTTAAAACAAGTACAAGTCCATGAACAGTTCTCTATGAATTATCAGACATTCCGTGCTTCATTCCTCACTGCGGGGACTCGGGGAGAACTTCTTGACCATCCCGGGATTTAGGGTAACGAAGGCTTTAATGTTGGCGTCCATAGAGATCCCGGTCAGTAAGGGGTTAATATTTCAGGATTGATTTCCAGGAAGCTGAACACTGATCCTGGAGATGACGGATGACTCAGGAATGTCCAAGAGGCGGCACAAATGCAGATTTCCTCTACGTGGAAATAAAAACTTCTCCGAACATTCAATAATCATATTCTGGACTGAAGGAAAGACGATTATAGGACATTGTAGGGAGTAGACGGAGTACATATGGCTGCCACCCTCCACCCACCGCTCTGTGAGGCGCCTCCTCAGTCTACAGCCCCCCTCTATCAGTGCAGGATCCCCCATGACTGCAGCATTGCCCCCATACTCTCCCCTGTACTGACCTGAGCCCCCCATAATCAGGGAGAAGAGAAGTAAACTCCCTGCAGCCGCCATTTCATTGTTCTGCATTCACCCTTTGGACTCTCTCGTCCTTTCACTTTCTACTTTCACTTTGAGCTCAGAGAATGTAACTATTTCCTTGTGTTGCGGTTCTCTGCTCTCTCCATAATCCTAGAATATTAGGGCCTTTTCACATCTGCGTTTGCATTTCTGTGCGTTTTTACCGCTAAAAACGCACCCATTGGGTTCAATGCAAAACGTATTGCACACGCAATGGAAAACGCATGTCATTTTGCAAAAACGCAAAACGCACGTGTTTTTCAAACGCAGCCCAAAACGTGGGCTGCAACATTTTGGGCTGTGTCTGCAAAATTACAGGCGTTTTGCATTGAACTCTATGGGTGCGTTTTTGGACGCGTTTTTAGTGGTAAAAACGCATAGAAACGGAAACGCAGCCAAATACAGCCCAGCCTTAGATGTGAACTGGGCCACAGTATATATAGTAAGTAGTGGCATGACGTCGCTAGGAACATATTTACACAACACCAGCATCGCCATCATTAGATATTTATGTCCACAACTATTTAATTAACTAAATTAACAGCTGTCGAATCAGAGTCCAGACAAATCGCAAAGTGACCCCTTCCACCTCATTAAAGTGAATGGTCCCTATCCGGAGTTCATCCCGAATCCCATTGTTCAGTGTTTTAGAACAGAGACACTGACGTGTGGCCTAAACGCAACATGAACATTCCCTTAGGCCGGGTTCACACCTGCGTTTTTTTGTCTTGTGTCGGTATCCATCCAAATCCTGAAGCCTCCTGATCCGGCATGTGTCCCTATACTTAACATGGGGAGCAGGTGACGTGCGTTGGTATCAGTATTTCGGTGGATCTGCACCGCTGCGGTGTTTTGACCTCCTTCCCTTATGCAGAAAGTTTAATTTCTGCAGCTTGACGAAAATCCTGATGCATGAGGATCCAGGCTGTATGCGTCTGCAAATAGAATGAGTCCCAAAGGCGTCCGGATCCATCTGGGAAGGATCTGTTTATTCTTATCCGCTTTTTGTTACTGCGCATGTGAAGTAACACAAAACAGATAAGGTTGATGGATCCTTCCTGGATGGATCCTTCCCATTCTATTGGAACCCATTCAGAGTCTGTACTCTGTTCATGCACCTATGAAGTCTCTCTCTATCTCAACATACACTGTGTTCCAAATTATTATGCAAATGTTCTTTTTCTCTGATTTTCCTAAATGGTCGGTGCAAATGACAGTCAGTGTAATAAAAGTCATGAACCGTTAGAGTCAGGGGCGTAACTACCAC
>JARQOC010000011.1:234950138-235070468 GCA_033576535.1 Allobates femoralis | reverse complement strand
GGGTTAATGGGATTTTCCCACCAATAACATTAATTCTCACAGAACAGGTGATAAACATAAGATCGCTGAAGGTCCAACTACTGAGACCCCAGACATTTAGTATTAGTATGTATACCTGTCTCTCTTGTAATATCTCTCCATAATGGACATTATTTAATTTGTTTCACAGTCAGTATTTATAAATCCCCACATAAGTCCGGGGACACTCACCGATGTGTAGGGGTCCGGTGCTCCGCTCTATGGGACGCTCCTCGCTGGGATGCTCCACTCTGCAGATGATTTCTGATCCTTGGTGTAAACTTATTATTGGGGTAAAAGTCAATGAAGCTTCACAGGAATAAGTGTGATCTTTCTGTCTCTTCTTCTTCTCTGACATTATGTAAGTTCTGTCCACATTTGTTGGTTCTCTGGGCAGAGCGGTCACATTTGATGATCCTCTGGGCAGAGCGGTCACATTTGATGATCCTCTGGGCAGAGCGGTCACATTTGATGATCCTCTGGGCAGAGCGGTCACATTTTCATCCTTCTTTGTGAACCAGGTAACAGATAGAAGATCGGGGAAATATCCGGAGATATCACAGGTCAGTTTGGCTTCTTTACCATCTTCCAGCTCGGGAACATTGATAGATCCGACATGTGGACGCCAGGGAAGATCTGTAACATAGAGGAAGAGGAGCAATTTACACCGGATCCTGTATAAATATCACAGACTTTTAGTATATTTTTAGTATATTATCTCACAAAAGGTAAAATAGCCAAATCACACAGTGCGGCAGAAGATTGGTTGCAGCGGTGATGTACATTCCACACAATTGTCTTACTGCATCTGTAGACCGGATTGTAAATTAACCCACAGTTAGATAACTTGACGACAAGATGTGTCTGGTCATGGACATACACCATGTAGGAAGCTGCTGCTATCCAAGAAAACCATTGCTGCCAATCTCCTGAGACCCCCAGGATGCCCCACAATGTCCTGGGAGAATATTCTATGGACTGAGGTTGGGTTTGAAGGAAAAATCCCCCTGCTCACCTGTAGGGGTGTCACTGCTATGAACCGTTAAAAGCATGCTATCGCTTTAAAAGACAGTGCTCCCCTGCGTGCTGTGTGATGGATTGGTCTGCTCTCCCCTTCCAAAACTGTGCAGATGGACTTCCAGAGAGAAAAAAGTCTGTACAGTGAGAAGAACGGAGTGCTGGGAGCTGCAGTTTTTGTCCTTGTGTGTGAAAGGTCACACTGCCTGAGGGGATCCATGGACTAAAGCTTCTTAAAAGACATGGTGCTGGCTACAAGGTGACTGCGAACCAGGCCGTGATAGAACCCAGGTACCTGCCTAGTACTGGATGAGATACCTCAAAGTTTGGTGGTTCTGCATAGGGCCAGAGATGGGACTTATGGGACCCAAAGTAATCCAGAGGAGCATAAACTTGCTATCAGTGTGTCAAGAGTGGGAGAAGAGGGTTGTGACAATCCAACACAATGGGCAGCACTTTGAACACATTTTATAGGTGATCATAAACTTGTAAATAACTCATGAAAGAATAAAGTTATGTTAAAGCCAAGCACACCATAGTTTTTCTTATGAAATTTTCAATACGTTCGATGTGTCACATGACCCTCTTCACACTGAAAAGAATAAAGTTGGATCAAAAATGGCCAACTTCAAAATGGCTGCCATGGTCACCACCCATCTGGAAAAGTTTTCCCCCTCCCATATATTAATGTGCCACAAACAGGAAGCTGATATCACCAACCATTCCCATTTTATTTTGGTGTATCCATATAGATGGCCCGCCCTGTATACATCTTGTTTACTCCCTTCTGGTCCTAAAATGAATTGAGAACGATAACGGCCAACTGCCATTATGTTGGATTCAAAAGAAGTAAACAAAAAAAATGTATTCTGGTGTTTCAGAACCTTCTATGACATTTAAAGTGAATACAATTCTCTCTTCTCCAATAGACACAAAATTTACCTCTGGCGCTCAGGGATCTCCTCTCCAGCGTCACCAGACTCCCGTGTTCCCATTCTACAATGATTTTTCTCATTAGATCTGTGAATATATAACAAGGAATCTGGACGACACTGGTGACCTCATATGTGACATCATTGTCCTTTGTACTGATTGTCTCCACAGATGATAATCTATGGTCTCTATCTGTATCTTCTCTACTCCAGGAGATTTTTATATCTTTAGGGTAAAACTTCTGTAGATTCAGAGAGACCTGAACATGAGATGGATCTGCCATAGTGATCTGTATAGGAGACAACATCTGGGGTTTACCTGGAAGAGAAGAAGCAGAGGTATGGTGCAATGTCTGTACTCGGGGTCATGGAATGTCTTATACATCATCCAATTCTGTCCTTATTCTACAAATCATCCTCCAGATATTACAGCTACATCTCAATGAACTACAACATCATCAAAAATATCATTTATCTCAGTATTTCAATCCATAAAGTGACACACATATTATATAGAGTCATTACACACAGAGGGACCTACTTCATGTGGTTATTTCTGTTAATGCTGATGATTACGGCTTACAGCCAATGAAAACCCAAAGGTCATTGTGGCACCCCACAGTCCGCATGCCATAATGTCATTATCTCCCTCGGATGGGGGGGAGGGGAAGGTAGTGTTACACCTGTGAGCAACAGAGGGTATCCATGACGCGCACCCAGGGCTCGGGTACTTGGCTCTCGGGTTCAGTCTGGGAAGTCACGGGTGGCCATCCCAAAGCCGTGGCACTGGGGGTCAACTGAATAAGGGGGGTTATTATTTACAAGGGATTATTTACAAAGTTGTCTTCGTGACGCCACCTGCTGAGTCTGGTGATGACCACCAGCGCCGCCATAGTCCTCCGGTGGCTGGTGGTATTACGGCTTGGATGGAATAGTCCCCGCAGGTGGGACTGGACCACCGGGGCAGTGAAGCTGTATAACAAGCAGTTTATATAGAAAGGATGCAGGGGAGTCAATACTTCACTTCACCGGGTAACTTTACTTGAACAACTTTCATTAAGCTTTACAGTTGAACAGATAGTCAGATGGTATATTGGCGAATGCTCCAGGCTGCTGCAGTTGGGATTTCTAGCTGTAGATGGAACCCTCCTTTATGTTCCTTTCTTTTACTTCTTTTCTGTTCCCAGTGTTGTGAAACCTGATCTCGTATAGATGATCTGGCCTCCTGCTGCTTCTTGTTCTGTCTCCTCTCCCTTCTACCCGTCGGGTTAACCTTCTGTCTGAACATCGCAGCTGCATACTGTTGTTCTGGTTCCCCTCTTGTGGGTTCCTTGGGAGTCAGGGCCATATTTGTAATATCCCTGTTTAACGGATTCTCTGTGAGCCTTGAAGGACCTCACAGTTGCGGGCTCCGGTACCCGGTTTCCTTTCTTTAGGGGCAAACTCAAACTCTACTGTTACTCAATCCCCTTCTTAGAGTGAACTCTGCTTCTGAGTTCTTTCCCTCTCTTTCTTTCACAGTTTCCTGGGATCTTTGCTTTCTTTGGGGCCCCTCAGCCAAGGTGGCACTCTTTGCTCCTTCAGGCTGGCTGCCTGGCTCCTTTCTCGCTCCCTCTTCCTCTGACTCTCTCTCTCTGCAGACTCCTACTCAGCGACTGACTAGTTCCCCCTAGAGGCCGTTATATCCCTCCCGGGGTCCTTCCCACCCACTGTTCTAGTGTGTGAGTGCTGCTCTAGGGTTCCATCTAGTGACCATAGTCCCAACTACAGTGGAGTACTACACCGCTTTCCTGGGTGCAGTACCCCTTTTGTGGCACCTACGTAGTGGGGCACCACATCCACAGCAGGCAAAACCAAAGCACACAACACCTTTATGCCTCCACGTCATAAAGGGCAGATCTAATACCTGGGTTCAGGGCAGCTCCCCTAAAAATTCTGGTCTGGGGCAGAGTCGGTGAGTTCAGTTCCTATTAGGACTGAGGAAGACATCCTGTGGACTGGAGCAGTGCTAAGCTCATCCCAGGAAAGCGGAAACCTAGCTTGAGGGACCCACAGGCAAGGGTCTGCGGAAGTAGAGGAGAGCCTGGGGAGTGGAGCGGTGTCAAGCTCACCCCAGAGGAGAAAGTGCCAAGAAGTGGACACCGGAGTCCGAGGCTCTGGAGGGCCTAATGACCCAGCAGCCAATACCAGAAGGTGGGGAATTCCAAGTTCTCCAGCCACACTGTTCCCGGAGGCAAAGCAGCGTTAAGAGCCCAGGAGCAGCCGCCAGAGATGTGGGGCTGGAGAAGTACTCAAGCTGCCTGTCATACCAGCACATGTAGAAGGGAGAGAGAGAGAGGGCTGCAGCTCAGCCTAAGCAGTCGCAGGGACCTGCAAAGAGAAAGCGCAGCAGGGAGGCCTCAGAACTTGCAGATTGAGGAGAACCCCGAGTTGCTCCCAGGTTACACGGACTCACAGAAACACCACCTGTTGTTGAACCGGTATTGCCAGTAAAGAACTTGAGGAACCAACAAACCCTGAATCTGTCTGTTACTGCACACCCTCAATCTTGCACCCTACACCCTTTCATCATCCACTGTGGGGATCTACTCCTCCTGTGGGGAGCCACTACATCTCAGCTGCCTATCCATCATCCCCAGAGGTTCTGCAGCAGCGGTGGCTACTCATAGCCGCAAGCCACAGGTGGCGTCATGAATAATCCTTCCTATAAATGACTATAATATCCCTTTTAAAACTGAACCCAGGGTCACGGAAGCCTGTGACTCCTCAAAGGTACCGCTAAAGCCCAGTTCCAAGTACCCCACGGCCCTGGGGCCCATCATCATCTTAGAACATTATATTAGACCAACTGAAATAATGATTTGTAACTCATAAATGTTGGCCTAATAAAGAATCTGTACTGTAAATGCCCTCAATACTTGGTCGGGTCCTTTTGCATGAATCCCTGCATTAATGCGGTGTTGCATGTGTGGCACCCCTGGGGTTAACGTGCCACAGTAACATCACACGGGTTCCCTCCCCACAACACACTGACCTACACTAGCACCTCTGGGCAAGGATGGGGAGCACAACCTGCTCCCTTAAATACTCCTAGTCAGGAGGAAGTAGTTAGTTCAGAGTTAGTTTCAGTTTCTGGGAGAACTGAGAGAGGGAGATTGTGGTGTAAAGAAGCTGCGACAGGCCTCTCCACAATCTGCTGCTCGATTCCAGGCCTAGCTAGGGTCTGAGGAGAGGAGAATTAAGGACAGAGAAACACATCTGGGAGCCTGAGTGTTATCACCACTCGCCCCAGAGGAGCGCACAGAACGGACACCGGATCCGAGCCTGTGACTGACACACACAGCACAGTAAATCCAGGAATAGTGGAGTTTCTAGATCGACACTGTACCAGAGCAAAGCAACACGGCGGGGTCAGCACCACATAAAAGACTCCAGTTGCCTAGCCAAGGGGTACCAGAAGAGAGAGAGAGACAGTGCCAGCAGCTCAGCTAGAAGCAGCAGCAGGGCTACACACACACACAGCGCAGCAGGAGGAAGCTGAGGACCCAGACAGGGTGGGAGCAACCCGGCCCCAGTGCAGACTCCGTGGACAATCTGCTACAACATCTGCAGTAAAGCTTTGGAAAACTACAGAAACGTGAGTGTGTGTTCTTTCAACCTGTCTCCACTATCATCCCTTACTACTAAATCCACCATAGACTATAACAACCACTGCCCCGGGGACCTTGCCCCTACCTACGGAGAGCAGTACCATCTAAGCTGCCTAACATCACCCCGGAGGTTCTGCAGCAGCGGTGGTCCCATTCCTGACCACACACCGTGGGTGGCGTCACGACAAACTATTCTCCCCTGTAAATATCCCCTTATTATTGCCAGGGCCCGGGACACGGTCAGGACCAGGACCACCCGTGACATCCCCCAGCAGCAGACCCGGTCCGGTACCGAGTACCCTCGTCCCAGTGGGCTCGACACATGGAGGCGATCAGCCAGTGGCATCAATGCGGCGTGGCATGGAGGCGATCAGCCTGTGGCTGCTGAGGGGTTATGGAAGCTCAGAATGAACGCAAAATTCAGGAAACTACATGGGTCCATAATAAGTAAAACCACACTCCCATATAATTAGCAACTAGAACCTAAAACAGACAAATGGGATTTCCTTTGTGGTTAACAAAAAGTGTGTCTAAACCCACATCATATATGTCACACAAAAAAATTGAGTATCAGTTTCTGCAAATATAAATATTTTATTGAGTCTAAATGTGCACAAGCGTAGGACAGACAATACTCTACAGTACATTAATTCCAGTTAAAAGGACAGATAGAGGGAGATGGGGAGGTAGGAGAAAAATGACACCCTGGGAGTCCAGCTACAGCACAGTAACAGACTGAGGGCCAAAAATCTGAAATACAACACACAGGATAAAAATGGACTGCTAATATAAGGAACAGTACGGACTACCAGTGCACATCTATAGTGCAGATACTACATCTCCTAGTAAGCAGGTGACTCACCGTGGCCGGGACTCCGGTTTAGACAGGCGATGCTTCCTTCCTCCTTGTCACGGGTGGGCCGCGCCAAAAGGGTTGAAGACGTCTTGGTGGAACAGATTAAAGGGGTTAATTTATTCGTGACGCCACCTATGAGTAGTTTCGGTAATCGTTACCGACGCTGCGGAACCTCCGAGGGATGGATAGCAGCAAGATGGAACGCTCCCCACAGGCTGAGCGGTGATCCCCGGAGGCTGGAGCTGCTTAAGATGTTGTGCGGCAGCTGCGGTTACCTTGTAGTGCGGACGGACAGTTCATAAGGAAGCACGGACACAGAAAGTCTCTGCAACGGGTCTTTACTGTAACCAGCAGGCAATACATGGTATACAGTTCACGGGTAGTGGACTGGGCGGACTCAGGAGTGATGGTGTCCCTTAGAAATCCGCAGTGTTCCTCCATTCTAACTAAGTGGTTGCCAGTGTCGCCCAGGAATACCCGATCGGGTACAGTGAGGCTGCTTCAATGCCCTATCCAAGATGTACGTTGTGGATGTTTTGGGGAGCCTTGGATCCCTCAGTGGGTACACCGCTGGTTAGACGACTGGAAGTTGGCTGGTGGTGGGGTGCTCCTGTGAAGCTGCTCCTCCACGCTTCTGGTTCGCGTAGCAAAGGTGAACTGCTGCCAGCTTCGGTACCAGTGAACCGGCTGTGAGTTGTGGGCACGGGAGTCTTTTGGGAACCCGTGTGAATAATGCCCATTCCCGGTTGGTAAGGCCTCAGGTGCTGACACCCGACCGGTGACGGCCCGGGGGCTGCACGGGGTGCGGAGCCCCCGCTCCTCTCCAAGTTCTAGACTGCTCAGGTCAAGTTCTAGATCCCTTCTCCCTTTTTTTGTTCTGTGTCGACTAAGTGTCTGTTCTCCTACACACTTCGCTAGCACTCCGCCCACCAGGACCTAGGATTGGCCCTCTGTTCTAGGTGATGCATGCAGGGTTGGATTTCTAAGTTAACCAGATCACTGCTGTGTCAGAGAATATTGCGGCTGCATTTATGGCTGCAATACCCTCTTGTGACACACTCGTTGCGGGGCGCCACACTCCCCCTTGGTTGAATACGTTTGTCCTCAAGCGTCACACTACCCACATTACAGAGGTTTTTGTATTTTATAACAGGTAATATACACTTTTATTAATGACAAGTCATTATATGGCATAAAAGTGAAGGTAAGATAAACAGGTTAACACATTACGCGGACCCGGCGGGCGGTCGGCTGTCCTTAGGTAAAAGTTCAGGCTGTAGCCGCCAAGTCGCGGTGTTATTTTGCAAACAGGAAGAGGTCTCTTGGTGAAAAGTTCAAACAACAAGAGTCACTGATGGAGGGCAGTGTTCCGGACTCGTATAGCGAACCACCCGTCACAGCATACATGTCGCTCATAGGTTACAATGTCCCCTCTATATAAGTCTCGGTTTGGATGCCCTCGCGGTAGGTGCGATTCCACATCACGGCGCCCCACAAACACTTCAGTACTCACACCCTCCTCCCTTACGAATCCCCACCCGGTGGATAAGTTGAAGGTGCTTACCCGCCCGGTTTTATGGAATTGTTCAGACAATGGAGATTGGCGGCGGGCTTCAGCGCGGGCCTGCATATTGGCGTGCAGCCGAGCGTGCCACTCCTCCCTTCGGATACGACGTACCTCTTCGTCGGAGTGGTGCGGCGTGTGGATACAGTTACTACGGCGTGATGATTGCTGAACTGCTTGAGTTTGGTGGGCAGTCTGTAGAAAAGCCCGGTTCAACGGAACCGGAGAAGATGTTGTTGCGGCGGCACCCGACCAGTGTACCCGAGCAGATCGCCCGGCAGAAGGATTCTTGGTGTCTCCCCAGGCGAACCTGGTGTAGAGGTCCTCAGCTGGGCTGTAGATCTCGTCGTCATCCTCCTCGACCTCTCCTTCGATGACTACGTCGGGCTGCTCGGCTGACGGAGATGATGGAACAGAAACCTCTGGGTTGATGGGTGGCTGTGCTGCAAAGTTCTCCTCAGGGTCGTTGTGCAGGACTTCCAGGCTGCCTGCCTCTTCTTCTGTAGCAGCGGGAAGTGGTGTTTCGATCCCGGTCACCAGGTAGGCCTCGGTATTTGCAGAGGAGGCCTCCGGTTCAGGGGAGAAACAGGCGACAGTCTCAGTAGTGTGGAAACTAATCGCAGGTTCCGCAGGTGGAACCAGGTATGTGTCGGCTTCTTCTGTGGAGCGCATTGGAAGCTCCGGCTCAGGAACGGGGTTGGCTGCGGTTTCGACCGCTGGAACGGGTCGAGCTGTGGCCCTCACAGGAATGATACAGTCTATGGGCTCCGGTGACGAAGCAGGACAGGTGGTGGGCGACGGTGAGGCGGTTGAGAAGCTGGCGATGTCGTCTGGGCCTGGAGAAGCTGTACCCGGTCGGCTCTGCTGCATCGCATGATGGAGTCTTCTGCCTAGGTTCGCACTCCAGCTGCGAATCGTCCACTCTACAGTCTCAAGTAACCGCACCCGGAGGTCTTGTAGAGCCTCTAGCCAAAAGTCGGGGCTGCCGTCTATGGTAAGGGCAGGACTCGGACCCGGTTGGCCGATGGCTGCTCTGGCCTCGCGCCTCGACCTCCCGCATTAGGTCTTGGAGTCTCGTGCTGGCCATTCTCTTCTTTGGAGGGAAACCACACCCGTTCAACCGGTAAGCGTTTTGGTAGAGCTGGGGAAGAAGGTCTGTGACACTCCCATTTCCTCTGGGCTTTTGTAGTCCAATGGTGGGAAAAGTCTTTGGGGTCCGCCCCCATGGTTGATTCGAGCAATCAGGGCGGACAAAGAGTTTGGCGCCTTTTGTCTTTAGCCCTCCCACGATGAGGGGGGGGTTGACTCACTCCTGGGCTTGCACGTGGCGGATTCTTGTGGCGGGAACGCCATCTTGGGCGCCATCTTGGCCCACGGTGTAAAGGCGGGAAAGTTCTTTTAGGGACGAACAACGTCCAGATTGTAGACAATAAAGTCATTTTTAAGCACATTATACCCGTTAGGGAACGGGCCTGCTCATATCCTGTTCGTGACGACATTTTCTGACTCACCGTGGCCGGGACTCCGGTTTAGACAGGCGATGCTTCCTTCCTCCTTGTCACGGGTGGGCCGCGCCTGCCGGTAGTGGGGCCCGGTGTAGTGCAGATCAAAAGGGTTGAAGACGTCTTGGTGGAACAGATTAAAGGGGTTTTTAATTTATTCGTGACGCCACCCATGAGTAGTTTCGGTAATCGTTACCAACGCTGCGGAACACAGAAAGTCTCTGCAACGGGTCTTTACTGTAACCAGCAGGCAGTACATGGTATACAGTTCACGGGTAGTGGACCGGGCGGACTCAGCAGTGATGGTGTCCCTTAGAAATCCGCAGTGTTCCTCCATTCTAACTAAGTAGTTGCCAGTGTCGCCCAGGAATACCAGATCGGGTACGGGGAGGCTGCTTCAATGCCCTATCCAAGATGTACGTTGTGGATGTTTTGGGGAGCCTTGGATCCCTCAGTGGGTACACCGCTGGTTAGACGACTGGAAGTTGGCTGGTGGTGGGGTGCTCCTGTGAAGCTGCTCCTCCACGCTTCTGGTTCGCGTAGCAGAGGTGAACTGCTGCCAGCTTCGGTACCAGTGAACCGGCTGTGAGTTGTGGGCACGGGAGTCTTTTGGGGACTCGTGGTTACGATGCCCAATCCCGGTTGTTAAGGCCTCAGGTGCTGACACCCGACCGGTGACGGCCCAGGGGCTGCACGGGGTGCGGAGCCCCCGCTCCTCTCCAAGTTCTAGACTGCTCAGGTCAAGTTCTAGATCCCTTCTCCCTTTTGTTCTCACTAGACTAAGTGTCTGTTCTCCTACACACTTCCCAAGCACTCCGCCCACCAGGACCTAGGATTGGCCCTCTGTTCTAGGTGATGCATGCAGGGTTGGATTTCTAAGTTAACCAGATCACTGCTGTGTCAGAGAATATTGCGGCTGCATTTATGGCTGCAATACCCTCTTGTGACGCACTCGTTGCGGGGCACCACACAGGCCTATACTGACAATGTATTAGTCAATGATCCAAAAACCCTGTGATTTGCAACATAAGGGCACTCACCCATATTCAGTCAGCAAGCCAGAAAGATCAGGGGATCACCCTTACATGTTTCGTGCTGCAAGGCAATTCATCAGGGAGCGTGGGTTGTGTCAAAACTTCATACCATTGTACCCTTCAAATTAGGGATCAGGAGTCTTCACCTGGTAATGAGGGCGTGACCAGGAAATCCTCGGAAGGTGCGGTATTCCTACGGAGCCGCGAGGGAGAAAAACTCCAATTAGGGATATACTTATGTGCCCCATCACTTTATACCTCATCTAGCTGTCCAGGGAGCTTTTTATTGATTATTGATTTATTGAGCATTATTGATTTGCCCTTAGTTTTGCCATTATTAAAGATGGCAGTGGTTGAGTCCGCACAAGTGCAGGACGCGGCCGGAAGCTGCGATGATGCTGGTTTCCAGTCCGGCGGATCCACGAGCCTCTGATGTCACTGGAGGAGTTTTCCCTCCCTTTGTTAGGCCGTACTGTTCCTTAGATTAGCAGTCCATTTTTATCCTGTGTGTTGTATTTCTGATTTTTAGCCCTCAATCTGTTACTTTGCTGTAGCTGGACTCCCAGGGTGTCATTTGTCTCCTCCCCATCTCCCTTTATCTGTCTTAACTGGAATTAATGTACTGTAGAGTATTGTCTGTCCTACGCTTGTGTACATTTAGACTCAATAAAATATGTATAATTGCAGAAACTGATACTCAGTCTTTTTGTGTGACATATATGATGAGGGTTTAGACACACTTTTTGTTAACCACAATGAAAAACCCATTTGTCCGTTTTAGGTTCTAGTTATGGAGGCCCAGGTTGCTTTGACAACAGCCTTCAGCTCGTCTGCAAACGTTTTTATGCACTTTCACAGGATGATTTTACGAGACAAAAGGAGTGTGAGATTAGTGATAGGATGCTGCAGGGATGTGTTTTGCTAGCTTAGGAGGCATTTTGGAGGTGACAGGATCCCTTTAACATGAATGATGCAATTCAAAGGTGTAAGTCGTCCCTAAAAAAAACAAAACAAGCCCTACTGACTGCAAAATAGAAAATGTTAAAGCCATAAAAAAACAAAAACACAAAAACTGAAAATCACTTATTTGGGAAGGGGTTAATCATTGTAAGGAACATTAACAGGATAATATTATGTGATTTAACAGTAATATCTCACCATAAATCATCTCACAGTGATACGTCTTCTCATCCTTATAGTGACCAGAGACTCCTCTACAGATGAAGGTCACGTCTTTATGTGTCTCCATATGGGGTATGAAGCTCAGTGATGATAAATACAGACGTCCCCACCATTCTGATCTGATCACATAGGATGTATCCAGTAAACTCTCCTCCTCTTCTGAATGTTCTCTCATCTGAGACATCGGGATCTCCTCCTCCTCTCCATCTCTTATTATCAGCCAAGTCACACACAGATCCTTGGGGGCGTTATCTACCGTACACTGCAGGATGGCCTCCTCTCCACCAATCAGCCTAGGAGGAGCCACAATGTCTCCTACTGTGAATGGTGCTGTCAAAAAAAGAGAAAATAATGAAATGCTACAGTAAAAACATATAGCTGCAGTGTATATTTTATTTTCTGCTTTATATGGGGCCATGGACTCAACAGAATGTCCTCCTGATGTCTCTACTTTACCTTTCCTCCTCCTCAGTTTTCGTCTCCACCACAGAAAACCAATGATGATAATGATCAGTACAATCACAGAGACAGAACAGGCAGTGATGATCCCGGCCGAGCTTCTATCTGTAGAAATGGAAGAAGAACAGAACGATAGAGAAGAGACTTCTCCAGAGTCACCATCACCTGATCTTACTTGTGGACACTTTCATCTCTTTACATGTTTTTTTCTTGAGTTTTAGTAGTGAAATGGACGACACATAGGAGGTAATTTCTACCATAGACATTATGGCTTGAATTTATTTTGTATTCACACAGCAGATTTATTATACAATGACTGTCTCTATCAAGGCCGACTAAAGGTTTTTGTGAGCCAAAGCGAAAGATTCTCAGTGGTCCCCTTTAATACAAACCACAATTCATGATTTTAATATAGAGACTGTGGGCTATATATATACTGTACATATAATACAATCCCCGTAAATATAATTCCTCCACGTGTGCTCTCTTCTCTATCTGTGATCTGTCTCTCTCCCCCCGTGTGCTGTCTTCTCCCCTGTATACTGTCTTCTACCCCTGTGTGCCCTTCTTCCCCTGTGCTTTCTCAACCACTCCTGTGTGCTCTCCCCTCATACAATTCCCCACCCCCCCCATGTGCTCTCTTCTCCTGTGCGTGTGGGCTGTCTTCTACTTCCTTATGTTGAGCCCGGCAGGTGACGTAAACTAGTCTCTGCTGCAGACTTATTACTATTTATAAGCCACCAGCAGCTGTGCTCGTTGCACATTGCAGGAAGTGGGGAGAACATAGAGCACAGCGAGGGAGAGATAGTTACCTTGGGCCCAATACATCATTAAGCGAGTGGGTCCCACTGTCTGTCCAGGACACCTGGCACTTCCCTGGGGAAGGCAGGTGCTGATGCCGGCCCTGGTCCCTATATGCTACTAAATGTACAGAGACCAGATGTGGGAAAACATCTTGAAATTATATCTAATTTACAGGATATACAACACCCCTAGTGTACTCCACAAAATGGGAACTAGGCCAGTTCACTGTGTCCTTGGAATGAAGGATGAACCCCATAATGCACATATTGAGAGAATACACAAGAATTGGAGTATTCTGGAAGAGGTGATATCACTGTAGTATGGGTATATCTTGTAAAACTCCGCTTAGATCCAGGACTGTGTATTCTGGGTATACTGGAAGAGGACATGGACCCTGAATCCCCCATAGTGATATGTTGCTGACGTGAAAAAGCAGTGTATCAAAAAAGAAATGCACTACACAAATTTGAAAAAAGTTGGCAGCAATAGTTGGATGCTCCTCAGTTGCTCTCTAATATTTTATAAGAGAACAGATGTTGCAGATTTCAGTGCTTTTATGATGTATCTAAATGAAAATTGACAGGTGAAATTTGGATTTTGAAAATAAGCATCTAGAAAGCCACATATTGGGAGGGACGGCTCCTAAGGACAACAACTACATGATTTGCATATTTAAGCATCCACACTCATTACATGGACTGTGTACATATAAGATTGTAGCTGTACTTCACTTCTCAGGGTATATTTACATATAAAATTCCATAGACTATTTCCGGATTTAATCATTTGGGGCTTCTTAACCCTGGGAAATATTCCCATAATACCATACAGATTCCACTTGAATATCAAGGTCCATTTCTACCTGTATGTGGACATTCTATAAGTATTCTTTAGATCAGGTATGACACCTATACTTCACCTAACAATATGATATGTACAGTGAAGGAAATAAGTATTTGATCCATTGCTGATTTTGTAAATTTGCCCACTGACACAGACATGAACAGTCTATAATTTTAAAGGTCGGTTAATTTTAACAGAGATAGAAGATCAAAAATAAAACCAGAAAATCACATTGTCTAAATGATATACGGTAAATGTATTTGCATTATAAAGAGAGAAATATGTATTCAATCCCAACCATTAGGAGTTGTGGCCCCTACAGAGCAGTTATCGGCTCCTCATCACCTGGTTCCTGCATTACACACAGCTGTGTTACATTGTCACCTCTATAAAGACTCCTGTACACACAATGTATCAGTCACCTGTAACCTCTACAACATGGGAAGAGCACAGAGCTTTGTAAGGATGTCAGGGAAAAGATCCTATGCAAATAGAGTCCGTGGAGCCTCGATTAAGAGTCTCAAACACAGGACTAGCCATATATCCCTCCAGGGAGGGACCTAGCCCTGGGGTGGAATCCTTGCGGAGACCACCATAACCACCATATTAAGTGGCCCTTTTAGTCAATATTAGGGATGGGCGAATCTACTCGCTAGGACTCGTTACTCGGCGAGTAGTAAGGGACTCGCAGGACTCGGTACTCTGCGAGTTTCCCAGTGATTACTCGCACAGCAACGAGTCCAATGCAAATCAATGGCAATCCTAGTTTTGTCAGAGACTGTGACAAAACTAGGATTGCCATTGACTTGCATTGGTCTGATTACTGTGCAAGTAATCGCTGGGAAACTCGCAAAGTAACTGCTGTTACTTTGCGAGCTGAGTCCGGCTGTCTGCTCTGTGCAGGCTGCCGCAGCTCCAGGGTCCTAGAGCCCGCCTGCTCACAGAGATGATGTAGCAGAGCTGCAATTGTTCTCAGTCTGCTCATCCTTGTGCATAGACATCTGTGCATAGATGTCTATCAAGCATTGCTCCCACCCAGCCAGAATCCTGCACCACACTGATGAGGGGCAACAACCCTGAAACAGCTGTCTGTGGTTGAATACCTAGTCCATGGTAAACCCCTGGCCATATCTTCAAGCTCGCAAGGGCTGGATAGTGACTTAAGGGCTACTAATACCCTGGGCTAGGTCCTTCCCTGGTGGAATAACTGGCTGGTGTCCATGTTGTAGACTCTTAACCGAGGCTCCATGGACTTCATCTGCATATTCACAGAGATGATGTAGCAGAGCTGCGATTGTTCTCAGTCTGCTCATTCCCTGTGCATAGACATCTATATCTATGCACAGGGGATGTAGCAGAGAGGACATCGCATATCATGCGGGGTCTTGCAATCATGCCACCTGCATAAGTGCCAACTGTACAAGTGCAGTTACACCAGGCAAGAATCTAATGGTCATCTCTTCTCTCTTCATACAGGTATCTGAATCTGTAACTTCAATTCCCTCATCTTTCCTGCATGTGTCTCTCCACAATGAGAGGTATCTGAATCTGTAACTTCAATTCCCTCATCTTTCCTGCATGTGTCTCTCCACAATGAGAGGTATCTGAATCTGTAACTTCAATTCCCTCATCTTTCCTGCATGTGTCTCTCCACAATGAGAGGTATATGAATCTGTAACTTCAATCAACAATATACTTGTCTTTTAATAATGTAATATAGTGAAATCATCTTACTGTGTGTGATGTGGGATGTTCAGAGGTCATCTTTGGTTTAAAAGTGTTTATGACCCAGGATGGCCAGAAACTCTTGTTTATTTGTCTTGCATTTATTACCTTCTGCTGCCCTGAGTTTCTTTGATTGATTGATTAACAAGTGTAATAGACCCAGATCTAAGTAGAAACTCACTATATATGTAGAGCCAGCTAAAGGGGTGCAATCATGCGGGGTCTTGCAATCATGCCACCTGCATAAGTGCCAACTGTACAAGTGCAGTTACACCAGGCAGTTAAACGGGCAGGAAACGGGTAAGTCATGCAAGACAAACAAACAGATATGCAATTTGTTCACTTGTACTACAATTATGTATTCACTATGTAAACCCCGGACTACTCATCACTACTGACCTCTCACCCACCACTACAGCTCTCCTTCCCGCTGCATCTGACCCACGCTACTCTCATCCCCCGCTCTCCATCCACAATGTATCCCCTCCTTTGCACTCTCACTCCCATCCTTCTCCACTTCCTGCTACCCCCGCTCATCCCTCCACCCAGCAACAAAGTACTTATCTCACCCTCCATTCTACCCAGCCACCTTACCCACTCCTCTGAACTATTCCTTCACTTTCAATCCTCAATCTCCAATCAGGCACGGCCACCACGTAAACTCTCATGCTCCCACCTGCTAACCCTCTCCCTGCTCCTCCTACTCGCTGGCGACATTTCCCCTAATCCCGGCCCCCCCCGCCACATCCCCACAGTCACCTACACCCTACCCCCACGTCCCATCACCAACTCTCATAACCCCACCATCACCCACCCTCGCAACCTGACCAACCTTAGACCCATCCCCCCAGCTCCTGCTCCTCTAATCTCCCTGCCAGGCGCACTCTGGAATGCCCGCTCAGTCTGTAATAAGCTCACAGACATCCATGAACTCTTTATTTCTAATAAACTCTCATTCCTTGGCATCACAGAGACCTGGCTCACCCCTCCGACACGGCCTCCCCTGCTGCACTATCCTACGGCGGATTCAATCTCTCCCACACACCCCGCCCCTCTGACAAACATGGCGGAGGTGTCGGCATACTCCTATCCGACACCTGCTCCTTCACCCCTATCCCATTACCCCCCTCTGTTACTCTCCCATCTTTCGAAGCCCACTCTGTCCGCATCTTCTCCCCCTGTAACCTCCAGCTAGCCGTCATCTACCGCCCCCCTGGATCCATCCCCACCTTTCTCGACCACTTTACCACCTGGCTACTTCATTTCCTCTCTACTGACATCCCCACCATCATTATGGGCGATTTCAATATCCCCATTGACACTGGCCACCCAACCGCCTCTCAACTTCTTTCCCTGACCTCCTCCTTCGGGCTCTCCCAATGGTCCTCCTCTGCCACCCACAAAGATGGCCACACGCTGGATCTCATCTTTACCCGTCTTTGCTCCCTTACTAATCTCACAAACTCAACCCTCACCCTGTCTGACCACAATCTGCTGACCTCCTCCCTCACCTCCCCTACTACATCACCTCCTCTCCGCAAACTTGATCATCCCCGCAGAAACCTAAAACACATTGATCTACACTCACTCTCAGAATCCCTTCTCCCTCTCGCCAACATAACATCTACACATGACACAGACACTGCCACCACCCTCTACAACACCACATTAACAAAGGCGCTCGACCTAGCAGCCCCCCTCACACACCACGCTGCACGCACTAATAGGCAACCCTGGCACACCACCCTCACTAAAGACCTGAGACGGGCATCCAGGGTCGCCGAGAGGCGATGAAAACAATCACGTTCCACTGAGCATTTTGCGCTGTTCAAACAGTCCCTCATCGCCTTCAAGACTGCACTTGCCACCGCCAAACAAACCTTCTTCTTATCCCTAATAACCTCCCTGTCCCGCAATCCCAAGCAACTTTTCAAAACCTTCAATTCCTTACTCCGCCCGCCTGCTCCCCCTCCCTCTCCCCTTATCTCTGCAGAAGACTTTGCCTCCTTCTTCAAGAAAAGATTGACAGAATCAGAGACTGCTTTGATCCACTGTCCCCACAGCCTCCCCTCTCACCTATACTGCCCTCTACTTCCATCAACTGCTTCCCCCCTATAACTGAAGACCAGCTCTCCTCCCTCCTGTCAAAATCACACCTCACCACCAGTGCCCAAGACCCGCTCCCATCCCACCTCATTCCCAACCTCACCTCCGTTATCATCCCAGCCCTAACTCATCTTTTCAACCTATCACTCACCACCGGCACCTTCCCCTCAGCCTTCAAACACGCCTTGATCACACCCATCCTCAAAAAACCCTCCCTCGATCCCACAACTGTCTCCAACTACCGCCCTATATCTCTCCTCCCTTTTGCCTCTAAACTACTTGAACAGCATGTCCACTCTGAGCTGTCCTCTCACCTCTCCTCCTGCTCCCTCTTTGACCGCCTGCAATCTGGCTTCCGACCCCTCCACTCCACTGAAACAGCCCTGACCAAAGTCACAAATGACCTACTGACTGCCAAAAGCAAGCACCACTACTCTGTTCTCCTCCTCCTCGACCTGTCAGCCGCCTTCGACACTGTTGACCACTCCCTTCTACTACAGATCCTGGAATCTCTTGGCATCACGGACCTTGCCCTCTCTTGGATCTCCTCTTACTTAACGGACCGCACCTTCAGCGTCACCCACTCCCACACATCCTCCTCGCCCTAACCCCTATCTGTCGGGGTCCCCCAGGGCTCGGTTCTTGGACCATTACTGTTCTCAATCTACACTCTCGGCCTAGGGCAACTCATTGAGTCCCACGGCCTCCAATATCACCTCTACGCCGACGACACCCAAATCTACCTGTCTGGTCCTGACATCACCTCCCTTCTATCCAAAATTCCACACTGCCTGTCCACCATCTCATCCTTCTTCCTTAAGCTGAACATGGACAAAACAGAGTTCATAGTCTTCCCCCCAAGACGCTCCCCCTCACTACCTGACCTATCCATCGTCGTCAACGACTGCTCTCTCTCTCCAGTCCCCCATGCCAAGTGCCTCAGGGTTATCCTTGACTCTTCCCTCTCCTTCAAGCCCCACATCCAGGCCCTCGCCACCTCCTGCCGTCTCCAGCTCAAAAACATCTATAGGATTCGCACTTTCCTTGACCACGACACTGCTAAAACCCTTATTCACGCTCTCATCATCTCCCGCCTCGATTACTGCAACCTCCTACTCACCGGCCTCCCCAATACCTCCCTTGCACCTCTCCAATCTATCTTGAACTCCGCTGCCCGCCTAATCCATCTGTCTCCCCGCTACTCCCCTGCCTCCCCCCTCTGCCAAGCCCTTCACTGGCTCCCTACTTCCCAGAGATCCCGGTTTAAAACATTAACCATGACATACAAAGCCATTCACAACCTGTCCCCTCCATACATATCTGACATGGTCTCCCGATACCTACCCTCACGCAACCTGCGATCCTCCCAAGAGCTTCTCCTCTACTTCCCCCTCATCTCCTCTTCGCACAACCGCATACAGGATTTCTCCCGTGCTTCACCTAGACTCTGGAACTCACTGCCCCAACACATCAGACACTCTCCTACCCTGGGAACCTTCAAAAGAAGCCTGAAGACCCACCTCTTCCACCAAGCCTACCACCTGCAATAAGACCCGGTCCACCACACCGCCTCATGACTGGAATTTCCCCCTCCCACTGTATCCCCACCCACCCCTCGTAGACTGTGAGCCTTTGTGGACAGGATTTCTCCCCTCTTGTATCTGTATGACCGAATTGTCAACATTTATTGTTACTTGTATTGTTACTATGTTACTTGTCCTAGTCTGCCCTTTTTAGCATGTAAAGCGCCTTGGAATATAATGGCGCTATATAAATAAATAATAATAATAATAATAATAATAATAACATCGCGTTTTGGACTACGTCAGACGGAAGAGGATTTTTTTAATTAAAGATGGAGTCCCTAATGGCTTTTTTTTTTATTTCTAATAAAAAATGTTCTCTATGTTGTGTTTTATTAACCCTTTATTGGAGATTCTTAGTGGCTGGGTCAAACGTGGCCTGACATTAAGAATCTCGGGCTTAATACCAGCTTGTATAACAAAGCTGGTATTAACCCCTTTATTACCCAGCGTGCCACCGCCACCAGGGCCGCTGGAAGAGCGGGGTTCAGCGCCAGAGGATGGCGCTTCAATGAACGCGCCATCTTCTGGGGCGGCTGCGGGCTGCAATTTGCAGCGGGGGGTGCCCAGAAAGCTTGGGCATCCCTGCGCTGCGGATTCCAGTCCCCAGCTGCTTAGCTGTACCTGGCTAGACATAGAAATTGCGCGGAGCCCCACGCATTTTTTTTTTATTATTTCATGAAATTCATGAAATAATTTTAAAAAAAGGGCTCCCCTATATTCTTGTGTCCAGCCAGGTACAAATAGGCACTTGGGGGTTGGGGGCAGCCCGTCGCTGCCTGCTGGATCCGGCTGGTTCCAGAAATACGGCGAAGCCCACGCGAAATTTTTTTCTGACAAATCCATAAAACAATGTAAATAAAAGGGACTGCATCTTTATTAACCCCTGGACCATGGGTGAGGGGTTAACAAAGATGCAGTCCCTTTTTTAGGATTGTTTTATTGATTTTTCAGAAAAAAAATTACATGGTCTTCGCCGTATTTCTGGAACCAGCCGGATCCAGCAGGCAGCGACGGGCTGCCCCCAACCCCCAGGTGCCTATTTGTACCTGGCCAGACACAAGAATATAGGGGAACCCTTTTTTTTTATTATTTCATTAATTTCATGAAATAATTTAAAAAAAATGCGTGGGGCTCCGCGCAATTTCTATGTCTAGCCAGGTACAGCTAAGCAGCTGGGGGCTGGAATCCGCAGCGCAGGGATGCCCAAGCTTTCTGGGCACCCCCCGCTGCAAATTGCAGCCCGCAGCCACCCCAGAAGACGTTCATTGAAGCGCCATCCTCTGGCGCTGAACCCCGCTCTTCCAGCGGCCCTGGTGGCGGTGGCACGCTGGGTAATAAAGAGGTTAGGGTCAGCTTTGTATTATCAGCTGGCCCTAAGCCCGAAATTTATGGCGGTCACGCCAATATTAGACATGACCGCCATGAATTTCTATTAAATTGTTTTAAAAAAAACACAACACAGAGAAAATTTTTTATTAGAAATAAAAAAAAAAGCCATTAGGGACTCCATCTTTAATTTAAAAAATCCTCTTCCGTCCGACGCAGTCCAAAACGCGATGTCCTCTCTGCTACATCCCCTGTGCATAGATATAGATGTCTATGCACAGGGAAAGAGCAGACTGAGAACAATCTCAGCTCTGCTACATCAGGCAGCAGGCAGGCTCTAGGACCCTGGAGCTGCAGCAGCCAGCACACTGAGCAGACAGGACTCTTATCTGTGCGAGTTTCCCAGCGATTACTTGCACAGTAAACGAGTCCAATGCAAGTCAATGGCAATCCTAGTTTTGTCAGAGTCTCTTGACAAAACTAGGATTGCTTCAGGCTGAAGCTTCCGAGACACATTGTAAATTGCACACTACTCGCTATTACTCGCTTCCCCATTCATTAACATTGGACTCGCTAGACTTGCAACGAGTAGCGAGTCCCGGGCTCGGACTCGCTAGAGTCAAGCGATTCCGAGTAATTTAGGACTCGCCCATCACTAGTCAATATCTCATTCAGTTACGAGTTAAGGATATGACAAGGGAATATCAAGGCCAGGTATCCATCCACACACAGCTGTTTCGGGGTTTTGCCCCTCATCAGTGTGGAGTAGGATTCTGGCTAGGTGGGAGTAATGCCTGGTAGACCAACATCGCAAAGCATTCACTGATCTCAAGGAGACCAGTCAAGGAAAACACTGTGGGCAGCCGGCTAAAGCGCTCAAATTTTAACAGTGAGAGATACGATATGAAAAATAAAATCCAGAAAATCACATTGTCTAAATTATATAAATGTATTTACCGTATATACTCGCGTATAAGCCGAGTTTTTCAGCCCAAAAATTGGGCAGAAAAGTACCCCCCTCAGCTTATACGCGAGTCAATACGGCAGCCCCGGCAGCCCTAGCAGCCCCAGCAGCCTCAGTAATCCAGGGCCCCCCCAGCCTTGCTCCGGTAACCTGTGAAGTAAAATATACTTATCACTGTCCCGCTGCCGTCCGCGCCCGCCGCTGCCGACATCCCGATCCTCCATCTTCATGCGTCTTCTTCCGGTTTCCTCTGTTCGTGGCAGGCAATGACGTCATTGCCGGCGCCGAACACAGGAAGCCGGAAGACGCATGAAGATGGAGGATCGCGGTGTCAGCAGATGCGAGCGCGGACGGCAGCAGGGCAGTGATAAGTATATTTTACTTTACAGGTTACCGGAGCAAGGCTGGGGGGGCCCTGGATTACTGGGGCTGCTGTATACTACCGCTGGGGCTGCTATATACTACCACTGGGGCTGCTGGGGCTGCTATATACTACCACTGGGGCTGCTATATACTACCACTGGGGCTGCTGTATACTACCACTGGGGCTGCTGTATACTACCACTGGGGCTGCTATATACTACCACTGGGGCTGCTGTGTACTACCACTGGGGCTGCTGGGGCTGCTATATACTACCACTGGGGCTGCTGTACACTACCACTGGGGCTGCTGGGGCTGCTGTATACTACCACTGGGGCTGCTGGGGCTGCTATATACTACCACTGGGGCTGCTGTATACTACCACTGGGGCTGCTGTATACTACCACTGGGGAGGCCTGTATACCACTGGGGGGGCCTGTATACCACACTGCTGGGGGCTGTATACCTGTGCTGGGGTCCACCCTCGGCTTATACACGAGTCAATAGGTTTTTCCAGATTTTTGGGGCAAAAGTAGAGGGGTCGGCTTATACACGGGTCGGCTTATACACGAGTATATACGGTACATTATAAAGAGAGAAATAAGTATTCAATCCCAACCATTAGGAGTTGTGGCCCCTACAGAGCAGTTATCGGCTCCTCATCCCCTGGTTCCTGCATTACACACAGCTGTGTTACATTGTCACCTGTATAAAGTCTCCTGTCCACACAATGAATCAGTCACCTCTAACCTCTACAACATGGGAAGAGCACAGAGCTTTGTAAGGATGTCAGGGAAAAGATCCCAGACCTGCACAAGGCTGGAATGTGCTACAAGACCATAAGGAAGACAAAGCTGGGGGAGAAGAAGACAACTGTGGGGGCAATAGTAAGAAAATGGAAGAAATACAACATGAGGTCAATCCACATCGATCAGGGGCTCCATGCAAAATCTCACCTCGTGGGGGATCCAGGATCATGAGGAAGGGGAGAGATCAGCCTAAAACTACATGGGGGGGGAACTTGTTAATGATCTCAAGGCAGCAGAGACCACTGTCACCAAGAAAACCACTGGTAACACATTACACCATAATGGATTAAAGTCCTGGAGTGCCGCAGAGTCCCACTGCTCAAGAAGGCACATGTGCCCCCGTTTGAAGTTTGCCAATGACACCTTGGTGATTGTGAGAGTTATTGGGAGAAGGAGCTGTGCTCAGAGGAGACAAACATTGAGCTCTTTGGCATTAACTAAACTGGAGGAAAAGAAATGCTGCCAATGACCCAAACAACACCATCCCCACAGTCAAGCATGATGGTGGAAACATGTTTTGGGGATGATTCTCTGCTAAAATCACAGGCCTACTTCACAGCATCAATGGGACAATGGATGGAGACTAGTACCTTAAAATCCTGAGTGACAACCGCTTTCCCTCCGCCAGGACATTACACTGGGTGCAGAATTATTAGGCAAATGAGTTTTTTGATCACATGATACTTTTTATCCATGTTGTCTTACTCCAAGCTGTACAGGCTTGACAGCCAACTACTAATTAAGTAAATCAGGTGATGTGCATCTCTGTAATGAGGAGGGGTGTGGAGTAATGCCATCTACACCCTATATAATGTGTGCTTAATTATTAGGCAACTTCTTTTCCTTTGGCAAAATGGGTCAGAAGAGAGATTTGACGTGCTCTGAAAAGTCCACAATTGTGAGATGTCTTGCAGAGGGATGCAGCAGTGTTGAAATTGCCAAACTCTTGAAGCGCGATCACCGAACAATCAAGCGTTTCATGGCAAATAGCCAACAGGGTTGAATGAAGCATTTTGAGCAAAAAAGGTGCAAAATAACTGCCCATAAATTGAGTAAAATCAAGCTTGAAGCTGCCAAGATGCCATTTGCCACCAGTTTTGCCATATTTCAGAGCTGCAACGTTACTGGAGTATCAAAAAGCACAAGGTGTGCCATACTCAGGGACATGGCCAAGGTAAGGCTGAAAAACCACCACCTCTGAACAAGAAACATAAGATAAAACGTCAAGACTGGGCCAAGAAATATCTGAAGACTGATTTATCAAAGGTTTTATGGACTGATGAAATGAGAGTGACTCTTGATGGGGCAGATGGATGGGCCAGAGGCTGGATCAGTAAAGGGCAGAGAGCTCCACTCCGACTCAGACTCCAGCAAGGTGGAGGTGGGGTACTGGTATGGGCTGGGATCATCAAAGATCAACTTGTGAGACCTTTTCAGGTTGACGATGGAGTGAAGCTCAACCCCCGGACCTACTGCCAGTTTCTGGAAGACACTTCTTCAAGCAGTGGTACAGGAAGAAGTCGGTATCGTTCAAGAAAAACATGATTTTCATGCAGGACAATGCTCCATCACATGCATCCAACTAGTCCACAGCGTGGCTGGCCAGTAAAGGTCTAAAAGAAGAAAAAATAATGACATGGCCGCCTTGTTCCCCTGATCTGAACCCCATAGAGAACCTGTGGTCCCTCCTAAAATGTGAGATCTACAGGGAGGGAAAACAGTACACCTCTGGGAACTGTGTCTGGGAGGGAAAACAGCACACCTCTGGGAACAGTGTCTGGAGGCTGTGGTGGCTGCTGCACTCAATGTGGATCCTAAACAGATCAAGCAACTGACAGAATCTATGGATGGAGGCTGCTGAGTGTCATCATAAAGAAAGGGGGCTATATTGGGCACTAATTATTTTGGGTTTTGTTTTTGCATGTCAGAAATGTTTATTTCTACATTCTGTGCAGTTATATTGGTTTACCTGGTGAAAATAAACAAGTGAGATGGGAATATATTTGTTTTTTAATAAGTTGCCTAATAATTCAGCACAGTAATAGTGACCTGCACACACAGATATCCTACTAAGAGCCAAATCTAAAAACCTCCAACTTCCAAAAATATTAAGCTTTGATATTTATGAGTCTTTTGGGTGATTGAGAACAAAGTTGTTGATCAACAATAACATAATCCCTTAAAATACAACTTGCCTAATAATTCTGCACACAGTGTAAATATGGGTCGTGGGTGGGTCTTCCAGCACGACAATGACCCAAAATATGCAGCCAAGGCAACAAAGAACTACCTCAAAAAGAAGCACATTAAGGTCATGGAGTGGCCTATGGTTCACCGAAGTAGGACATAAAAACAGAGAAAAAAACTCACCAAAAAATTGCCTGGTAAATACCCATTGCACCTAGCAGCGGCTGCCAGCTCTCCTGAGAGGCAACACAGCTGTCTGTATACCGGTGCTCAATCACCTGCAACCCACAGTGGGGGCAGTTGTGGCACCAGCGTCCGGCCATGCTGTCAGGGAGGTGACAGGTGGCATTTACAGACACAAGGCTACCATAGGGCTCCGCCACTCAGGTACATGTGAAGCATAGTGTCAGAGCAGCCTATTGGTCACGCCCTGCTATTAGATCAGGCAGGCTGCTCCGCACTGATTACATGCCTCACAAAATGACAGACGCCCCCCAGAGGGCCCAGACTCAAACTGCAGATAAAAAAAAGTGCAATAAAACACTAAGGATGAAATTGTGAGGTGTTTGTTGGTATTTTGGGCCAAAATACGTAAGCTCGTAACCCACCTGTGTTGCCTCTCAGGGGAGCTGTCAGCCGCTGCTATATTCTGTGATCCCTGGCTGTAATGTCTGTATACTCTTATATTCTGTGATCCCCGGCTGTAATGTCTGTATACTCTTATATTCTGTGATCCCCGGCTGTAATGTCTGTATACTCTTATATTCTGTGATCCCGGGCTGTAATGTCTGTATACTCTTATATTCTGTGATCCCCGGCTGTAATGTCTGTATACTCTTATATTCTGTGATCCCTGGCTGTAATGTCTGTATACTCTTATATTCTGTGATCCCGGGCTGTAATGTCTGTATACTCTTATATTCTGTGATCCCCAGCTGTAATGTCTGTATACTCTTATATTCGGTGATCCTCGGCGGTAATGTCTGTATACTCTTATATTATGTGATCCCTGGCACACTTCTAGCAAGATTGTGTTTTGGCTAATGCATTTTGTATTGGAGTTCCGGACATGTGCGTTGCTTGCGTTTTCATCTGGATCTGGCAAATCCGGCACTTCCGGCTTGTCTTAAAAGCGGATTTAGCAGCGGTATTTGTCTGCTGCCGGAAGTGCTGGATTTGCCGGATCCAGATGAAGACACAAGTACATGTCCGGAACTCGAATACAAAATGCATTAGCCAGAACACAATCAGTGAGCCACATCCGGGTTTCAGGAGCAGGATTCTGACGGATTTGAAAAAATGCAAGTGTGAAAGAAAAGAAAACTGAAGTTCAAAGTTGCACTTCCTGAACTGAAAACAGATGTGAAGGTACCCTTAGTATTGCTGTATCTCTTTGGATCCTAATTGACTCCTATATTACATATGTGTTCACCCCAGACAAACACATGTTTAACATTATGGTGATCACTTGATATGGACGAAACCCCACCTACCCATAGCTCAAACCCCGCCCAATTGCAATGGATCAATTAAATTGATAAGTGGGTGTGGTTTTGTTTAGATGGGTGGGGTTTTTTCCCTGAACAGTGGAATTTTATGCAAAGTTAGAGCCATTATAAATTATATAGTGGCCCTCACTAGCATGTCAGCTCCCGTCATTCATAATGCTCTTTGTGTCGGATTGGTCACAACTGACACATCACAAGAAGACCACAGAAAAAAACAGTATAACAAACGTGTGGAAGTGCACTGCTATAAGAAGGTAATACTGAAAAGCAAGTGCTTAATAAAAAACTGTATCAAAAACAGGGAACTTAGTTAATACGTTTTTGCAAAAAATGTACGTAAGCCGTTCCACCTCGCCAAGGTGACCCTTATCATAATTCTCTTGTTTAGCAAGACAGGGAGTGCTCCATCCCTCCTTTTCTGAGTCAGGCACATAAAGTGCTGTCTTCTGCACTGTGTCCATATTGGACTCTGGCCAGTCTTCACCCTGCATCCATGAGGTATATTATACAGGATCAGGTTTTAAATTAGTTAGATAGGACCGTTCTGATAAGGGTCACCTTGGCGAGGTGGAACGGCTTACGTACATTTTTTGCAAAAAACGTATTAACTAAGTACCCTGTTTTTGATACTGTTTTTACTAAGCACTCGCTTTTTATTATTACCTTTTTATAGCAGTGCACTTCCACACGTTTGTTATACTGTTTTTTCTGTGGTCTAGTTATGTGGTGGTGTGAATGCAGTCCTACAGACTTGTTCACATTGTGCCCTGGCTCAGTTGCAGTTTTTCATTGAAGCCCTGATATGTGTATTGTACCAAATATTTATACTTATATTCTGCTATATATTATGAAAATTTGATGTATATATACAGTATGTGTATATATGTTATATTAGTTATTTATGTCTGCACTTTGATGTACTGCATGTATTGTGTATATCTGGGGATGTCTGTGCCTGGGTTGTGTTCAATGTCCGGATTGAACTAGCTAAAACCAATTTACTGTAGGTGAACAAAAGAATATGTTTGGAAGAAACCTGGAATGTGAGGGGAATGTCCAAGAAGGAAGATAACCAAATAGAGACAGACCTAATTGGAGAACTTTTATCTATGTTTGGATTCTGGACATTGCTAACTGGTTGAATCCTATAGAAGATTACCCCTGATACCTCCCACCTTTGTGCTGTGTAAAAGCCATATTAATAATAAAGTTCACTTCTGCGCCATTTCTCTTCAAGAGAAGTTCAGTATCTGACTCTATGTCCGATATCAAAGCTTCAAAGCATGCTTCTTGACTAAGTTAATTTGACAAGGGATAAGCAAAGAGCCGGGGTCCCTTGAATCCCGCTTTAACAGGAGATGATGAGGGCATGCATTAGTAGTTTAGTAGATTGAGGGTTGAGGAAGTGATGGATTTTGTAAATATTTTTGAGTTGGAGGCGGCAGGAGGTGGTGAGAGCTTGGATGTGCGGTTTGAAGAACAAGGCAGAGTCAAGAGTTACTACGAGGCAGCGGACTTCAGGTACAGGGCAAAGTGTGATATAATTTATTGTGATAGATAAGTCTGGTATGGAAGGTGTGTGAGATGGAGGAAAGATGATGATTTCAGTTTTGTATGCCATGACAGAGATATATTGTCTATATACTATACTATGTATGGAAACAAACAAGCCAGGTAGGTGAAGGTGCCTGCTTGTCCCAAATAACAGTGATCAAAAAGACCACAGAATGAAAAACATGGGGAAGATCTAGAGGTCTACATGAGAAGATCTCATTACAGTGCAAAATACAGAGCAAGAGTAATGAGAGAGATCTGTGGAGCAAGCGGTTCTCAGAGGGGAAAGGTCCCACACGAATTACCGTGACTGCTTACTTTCCCTCCCATCCACTACACAGGGGCACATTTATAAGAATATCTCGGGACAGGAATACTTTTTTATTGACACATCCAATTGCGGGACTTATTTTTATTCTAATATCTATTAATTAAAATATACAACTGTTTGTGGCACAACCCCTTTAAGTATTAGTGTATTACTTTTTAGTGTTTGTGTGGAGCCCACTGGGACGGGGTACTCGGTGCCGGACTGGGGTTCTGCTGGGGATATCACGGCAGTCCTTGTCTGGACTGTGTCTAGAGTGCTCACAAGTAAAAGGGGATATATACAGGGGATTGTTGTCGTGACGCCACCCACGGGTTGTGGTCAGTAGAGGGGACCACCGCTGCAGTGTGCTTCTGTCAGGAGGATAGATGGATGGATGCTGCAGCTGCAGCAAGGTGGATGAGCCCGCCACGGGTCGGGCTGCTCCTGACAGGGTGAAAAGGTGCAAACAGTTCTATGTACCTGGAATTAGACATGGGAGACTGAAGCAGGGTTCACCTCAGATTTATGGGTTTGTTGCTAGAAGAGGAGAGGAAATCCTTCGAAGCAACCTCACAAAAACTGAGTGAGCTAACGGAGGAAGCGAAAAAACATAAGGAGGACCCAGATTTTGGGAGAAGGGAAGCCTCCTTGAAACATAATGTCGGTCACTTACAATCCTTTATTAAAGAGAGGAAACATAAACAATTCCTCAGGGACTCAGCCGAATTTAAGTAGAAAAGGGCATACCTCTTTATACAAAGATGGGACCGGAACATAGGGAACACGGACACATCAGCCTCCGAACCTGACCAATCTGACAAAGAAGGACAGGAGGGAGGACAGGGCAGAGGTAATATACCCCTGGGGAATAAAAACAAACCTAGGGGAAAAAAATGGAAAAAAGGAAAAAGAGGCAGAAGAGGACAGGCCAAAGCAAAGGAGATCAGAACGAGTACAGATATGGTGGTTGGGATCCAAGCCCAATAGGGCAAGGTGGAGTTGGTGCATCCTACTCGTGGTTTGTGTCGGTTATATTGGGGCCAACCACTCTGGGAACCTATGTAACAGGGCCACATTTTTTAGGGAGAGACCCGTGCCCTTTAAGGGGCAGGAACCCAGAGCAGGTAGTAAGACCGAAGCAGTAGATCAGAACCGGATCATCAACTTAACAGACCATACTCTGACTAATATTGAGAAACAGGTACTATCAAAAGGATTATCCTTTGTCCCCATAAACCATTTCAGTCTCAGATTTATGGGTTCACAGGATTTACTTGCAAGCTTTTCCAAGTCAAACAGTTCACAACACACTTCAGTTCTTAACACAGATAACTCCGGACACTTTGAACCCACTGCAGCCAGGCTGTCGCTCTGAGACCCCTCACTCCTTCTGCAACCTTACCGTGTTCCCTGTCAGTTTGTCTGGGGAGCTGGTGTGCAGCAGCGGTCCCCCTCAGAGCCGACACTCTGGTTTTACCCTAGCTTAGGTGTCCCTGTCTTGAAAGGGATCACCGGCTCTTTTCCACCCGTGTGGCTTCCAGATATAAATCAGGGAATCTATCCCACTGGTAGTTGGTTGGTGCTGCCGTACTCCTCAGACCCGGTGGCACCGGTACGGTCTCTGTCCTCACTTTCCCTTGGGCTGCAGGCTATGGACAAGCTTTCTCTCCATGGATCCGTGTCACTGTGGATTCTGCGTCTCCAGGGAGCCCTATCCCTCTGGGAAGTGTCACTGTCTTTCTGGTCTTGGCTTCTCGGTACCCACTGGCCTACTAACTCCTTCCTCCTCTTTTCCTCTATTTGTACTATCTGTCACCTGACCTACATTCCCACCTTCTTCTCTCTAAACCCCACCACCTCTTGCCCGCCTAGAGTCCCGGGCTCCGGGTTGGGTGATGTGCTTCTGTGGGTGTGTGTGTGCTGTGAGCGTGTTTGGTGCACAAACTGCCTACCTTCTGCCTGGCTGCAGTTCCCTATGTGGCCACCCTGGTCGCAGGGGGGCCACATTTGTGTTTTGTTACATTTTGGAAAACGTAATTAAGTGGTTTTTCAATGATAGTTATAAGATTTAAAAAAAAAAAAAAGAATGGAAACCTTCCTGGTATACAATGAAGGTAACTCATCAGGCCCGTGACACCTGCTTGGAGGGTCAGGAGAGGCTCAGGGTGTAGCCGGTATGGAGCCAATCAGTGGGAGTAGCCCAGTGCCTGGTGGCACTCATCCTAGCTCCCCCACCTGTTGCTGCAATTCCAATAGTATCTGCACCCATAGGATGCATAAGAAGCAATCCATTCCCTGCCCACCTCTCTGCCTGTGCATCTGACTCAGCACAACAAGCATAATGACATCATTACATTGCGCCTCATGTGTGGATGGAGCCTCAGTCAGCACTGTGCACTGACCACGGACATTGGGGAGAAGTTTGTATATACATTATTTATCAGCTCTTGTAGAGAAATCATAGTGTGTGTGTGAATGTGCGTGTGTCTGTCAAAGTTTATGTGGGGGTCGCTATGTCTGTGAAGGGATATCAAGCTGTGTGTGGGGGTCCTATATTGTGTTGTGGACCCTGATATTGAGTGGATGGCTGCAAGAATCATAATACTGTGTGGGGGCCCTCAAACTATCAAATTATATATTGGGTCTGTAGGGAATATCATATTGTGTGGGGCAGTGGGGGCTCTCATATCTTGGAAGGGCTGTGGGTGACATAGTGTGTAGGGGGCCCTCATACTATGTGGGGGGCAGCGGGTGAAATACTGTGTGTTTGGGCCCTCATACTGATGGAGAGATCAATTGAGGACATCAGTTTGTGTAAGGGGCCCACATAATGTGTGTGGGGGCTGAGGGGAACCATCTTACTGTATACATGGGGCATCCATGCTATATATTTGGGCGCTGTGAGGCCATCAAACTGTGTGGAACTTTAGGGGCACCATGATGAGGGAGGACTATACTGTGCTGGGGTTCCTGTGGTGTCATCATAGTTTGCAAAAGGGAGGACTGTGGAGGGAATTCACTGTGGGAGACATTTTTTTAGAACTTTGTGCTTTATAAAGGATAAAGGATATAGTAGTTGATGAGAATATTTAGAGGATTCAGTATTTTGTGGGGGTTGAGGAGAGGGGGGTCCAATTATAAATTTTGTTTTGGGGCCTTGAGATTTCTATGTACATCACTGGTCAGAATATAATTGTAAAGTCCCAGGTGACCCCTTTAATATTCAGTTTACCTTCATACTTTAGTCGGAAGTCTTTCTGGATCGTTTCTTGTAGATACTTGTGTTGGACTATACATGAGAAGATCCGCTCTCTGTCCTCCTCGGTGGGTGTGATGGTCACGGTGCTGTTCACACTGTAGGTTCTGTCTGGATTTCTCTGGAGATCACCAAGGATAATGTTCTCCTCCAGTTTTTCTCCATCTCTGAACCAGTGAACATCAATGTCCGGAGGGAAGAATCCAGTGGCGGAGCAGCGGAGGACGCTCACTCTATTCAGTACAACTGTCTTATCTGTGATTGACACCTGCGGAGAAGCTGAGAAACAAGTGATTACAGTCACCAGGTGTATATATATATATATATGTGATGTGACATATAATGTGTGACCGGGGTATTAGTCATTGTAGTGTCTGAGCTTCTAACATGAGATAGACTATAATGAGCCGACATTATCCCTTCCAAGGAAAACCAAGAGGCCACTGGTGAGTAGAATACATCTCAGCACAAAGTCCTATGAATATTTACTGACTTCATACAAAGGCATGGGAAAGGTTTATTTCTATCACATATTGCACTTATCTGATATATAAATGTGGAAAGTTCTATCAGGCTCTGAATGGAGAATTCATGTTTAAACCCACTGTTTTTAATGAGAAGCCGCTATACATACAGCAATCAAACAAGCCGACTGAGCAGTAAAGCCAGAAGAAAGCGGGAAGGTGTCACCCATGAGGTCGTGTAAGGCACAATATTAGGACGTTTTACTTATTTTAAATATTCTGTATTTATTAATGCCCTGATATGAAGTCAATATGCAAATAAGTCTGTGGAGCCTTGTTTAGGAGTCTCAAACACAGGACTAGCCAGATATCCCTCCAGGGAAGGACCTGGCCATGAGGCGGCTCTTTGAGGAGAACACCTTAACCACAATTTTAAAGGGAACCTGTCAGGTGGTTTATGCCCCTCCAGCTATCACTGTCTGTAGCTGCAGCTTTATAATACCAGTCTAATCATCCCTGTCTGAGCTCATAGTGTAATGTGAAAGGTGAAAGAAAAGCATTTATACACTGACATTTCAGTCCCCACCTTGGAGGAGGGGGACTGTCTGGCAGGATAATAGTTAACTCACTTTTAACTTGGATGGCTAAAGGACCTGTGTGATGTAACGATCATGGACCATAGTGGGTGGAGCTAAGCCAGCAAACGTATTATGTTCTATGAGAACTTCGCTCCACCTATTGTAGTCACATGGTTGTGACATCACATCAGGTCTCCCAACATGTTCTAGCACAAGGCTGAAATGTTAACTATTAACCTGCCAAACAGTCTCCGTCCTCCAAGCTGGGGACTGACTGCCTCATTACATAAGGAAATGTCAGTGTATAAATGCTTTTCTTTCACCTTTCACATTACACAATGAGCTCAGACAGGGATGATTAGACTGGTATTATGAAGCTGCAGCTACAGACAGTGATAACTGGGGGAGTATAAACCACCTGACAGGTTCCCTTTAAGTGGCCCTTTCAGTCACTATCCCGTTCAGTTCCAAGTTTAAAGATATAACAAGGGAATACCAAGGTCAGGTACCAATCCATTCTTGGACTGGTCTCCCTAAGATCAGTGATTGCTTCGGGATGCTGATATGAAGTCATTGACACTGAATTATATAATCCAGAAATTGGTGATTTTATCTTCATATGAACTTTCAAGAATGAGTCTCTAACTACTTCATAACTAACCATAGAGATGAATAAAAAGATGATGAGTACCTCACCATTGCTATTGTGCCAAAATGTGGCTCTGTTTTGAGTGAGATGTGGGTCTTGGAGATAGAACATTCATAGTAAATCCGGTGGATATGCTATAAAGGTGCAATTTGGAAAAGAGAACTTCCTTAATTACTACATATTATGAGTAAACTTGGGTATCAGTACCTGCCCAATACACACCAAGTTGCATACATTTGATATGATTTCCAGATTTAATGTCATGCATCACAGTTTGAACCCGTGATGACCCTGTGCTATTGTGGTCAGTGACCTAAGCAACAACCAAAAGCCCGTAACTGAATTACATTTGACTGCACATATCTTTTATATCCTAATACCTTTTGTTTGAATATCTGACTGTAATATCTGTATATTCCATGCGTATATATTGTTATCTCTAGTGTGCCTATACAGCGATTAAATATAAAATGTAATCTTGGGTTGTCCTTTTATCTCAATCCAGAAATCCCATGTCTGTGTACTCATTTAATAATGTACACTACTGGGGGCTGGTTTCTGGTCCAGTATAACCTGTAACAGACAGGGCTTATATCTAAGGAGAAATTGTTGACAGCATTTCGGGTTCTTGTGTTATTATGGAACTTTAAATGGATAGTACAGTACAGACCAAAAGTTTGGACACACCTCCTGATTCAAAGAGTTTTCTGTATTTTCAGGACTATGATTCACACTGAAGGTATCAAAACTATGAATTATCACATGGAATTATATACTGAACAAAAAAGTGTGAAAGAATTGACAATATGTCTTATGGTGGGTTTACACACACCAATTTATCTGTTCAATATCTGAACAGATCTCTGGTTGCAGTGAAATCATGGATACATTGCTCCATGTTGTACACAGCCACAAAATGGAGCAATGTGTCCATGATTTCACTGCAACCAGAGATCTGTTCAGATATTGAACAGATAAATTGGTGTGTGTAAACCCACCATTATATTCTAGGTTCTTCACCTTTTGCTATGATTTCTGCTTTGCACACTCTTGGCATTCTCTTGATGAGCTTCAAGAGGTAGTCACCGGGGATGGTCTCCCAACAGTCTTGAAGGAGTTCCCAGAGATGCTTAGCTCTTGTTGGCCCTTTTGCCTTCACTCTGTGGTCCAGCTCACCCTAAGCCATCTCGATTGAGTTCAGGTCTGGTGACTGTGGAGGCCAGGTCATCTGGCGTAGCACCCCATCACTCTCCTTCTTGGTCAAATAGCCCTTACACAGCCTGGAGGTGTGTTTGGGGTCATTGTCCTGTTGAAAAATAAATGATGGTCCAACTAAACGCAAACCAGAGGGAATAGCGTGCCGCTGCAAGACGCTGTGGTAGCCATGCTGGTTCAGTATGCCTTCAATTTTGAACAAATCCCCAACAGTGTCACCAGCATAGCAACCCCACACCATCACACCTCCCCCTCCACACCCCACACCATCACACCTCCCCCTCCATGCTTCACAGTGGGAACCAGGCATGTAGACTCATCCGTTCACCTTTTCTGCATTGCACAAAGACACGGTGGTTGGAACCAAAGATCTCAAATTTGGACTCATCAGACCAAAGCACAGATTTCCACTGTCTAATGTCCATTCCTTGTGTTCTTTAGCCCAAACAAGTCTCTTCTGCTTGTTGCCTGTCCTTAGCAGTGGTTTCCTAGCAGCTATTTTACCATGAAGGCCTGCTGCACAAAGTCTCCTCCTAACAGTTGTTGTAGAGATGTATCTGCTGCTAGACCTCTGTGTGGCATTGACCTGGTCTCTAATCTGAGCTGCTGTAACCTGCGATTTCTGAGGCTGGTGACTCGGATGAACTTATCCTCCGCAGCAGAGGTGACTCTTGGTCTTCCTTTCCTGGGGCGGTCCTCATGTGAGCCAATTTCTTTGTAGCACTTGATGGTTTTTGTAACTGCACTTGGGGACACTTTCAAAGTTTTCCCAATTTTTCGGACTGACTGACCTTCATTTCTTAAAGTAATGATGGCCGCTCGTTTTTCTTTACTTAGCTGCTTTTTTCTTGCCATAATACAAATTCTAACAGTCTATTCAGTAGAACGATCAGCTGTGTATCCACCAGACTTCTGCACAACACAACTGATGGTCCCAACCTCATTTATAAGGCAAGAAATCCCACTTATTAACCCTGACAGGGCACCTGTGAAGTGAAGACCATTTCCGGTGACTACCTCTTGAAGCTCATCAGCAGAATGCTAAGAGAGTGCAAAGCAGTCATCAAAGCAAAAGGTGGCTACTTTGAAGAACCTAGAATATAAGACATATTGTCAGTTGTTTCACACTTTGTTGTTCAGTATATAATTCCACATGTGATAATTCATAGTTTTGATGCCTTCAGTGTGAATCTACAATTTTCATAGTCATGAGAATAAAGAAAACTCTTTGAATGAGAAGGTGCGTCCAAACTTTTGGTCTGTACTGTATATATGGATAATCCGTGCTGCCGTGTGATGATTGAAACCATAGGTATATATACCAACTGGCGGCTTTGTTTAATGCGTTTCGGAGCGTAAACCTGCTCCTTCCTCAGGAGACCAACCAAATTACATCAACGTGAAACGCTAGTTAAATACTCTCAGCACCATACTGGATAATCTAAGTTCATCATATTCAAGAGTATTGCATCATAGACAAAGTCACAATTCCAAAAACTATTTGCTTTCTCTTTTTATTGCTGCTCCGGTCAGGTGATATCTCTCCAGATCCTGGTCCACCCTCCGCCAACTTCAACCCCTCTCCCACCTCACATAGAAACCCCACTAACCTTATTAGGGTGGGGACACACAGTCAGTATTTGGTCAGTATTTCACATCAGTATTTGTAAGCCAAAACCAGGAGTGGGTGAAAAATGCAGAAGTGGAGCACATGTTTCTATTATATGTTTCCTCTGACTGTTCCACTCCTAATTTTGGCTTACAAATACTGATGTGAAATACTGACTGTGTGTCTCTACCCTTAGCATCACTTGCACACCTTCATCTCCCTCTTTTAATTGTGCTCTCTGGAATCCAAAGTCTGTATGCAACAAGCTTCCCTTTATCCACAACTATTTTCTCAGTAACTCTCTTATACTATTGGTCCTAACAGAAACCTGGATCCAGGATTCAGACACTGCTTCCCTTGCTGCTATTTCTCATGGTGGCATACACTTCTCCCATTCCCTGAGACCTGGGAACAGACATGGTGGTAGAGTTGGCTTACTTCTTTTACCCTCAGTGCACTTTCCAGGTCATCCCTCCAGCCCCATCACTTTCATTCCCCTCTTTTGAGGTCCACACCATCAGGCTCTTCCATCACCTCCCCCTCAGAGTAGCGGTGGTGTACCGCCCCCCAGGGTCACCCACCCACTTCCTCGACCATTTTTCTACATGGCTGCTGCACTTCATGTCCTCAAAATAACCAACCCTTATTCTGGGAGACTTTAACATTCCCATAAACAGCCCCATCTCCCCATCTGGATCCCAGCTCCTATCTCTAATGGCCACTTTACACGCGGCTACATTTCTAGCTTATCCACAGGTAACTTACTGGCTACAGTGAAATCATGGAGACATGGTTCTATCTTGTTGCTGTGTACAAATGGAATAATGTCTCCATGATTTCACTGCAACCAGTAAGTTACCTGTGGATAAGCTAGAAATGTAGCCTCGTGTAAAGTGGCCATAACCATTTCTCTTGGTCTCTCACAGCTCTCAATCTCAGAGACACACAAGGATGGTATACCTATGACCTGATCTTTGTCGAGCTCTGTTCAACCTCCTCCTTCGATAACTCGATTCTTCCTCTCTCTGATCATAATATTGTTTCCATTACACTCACAAACCCTCACCCACCCCTGCACATCCCTACCTATCACACATTCAGAAATCTACAGGCCATTATATATAGACACACTGCTAAAGTGATATTACACACATGTACCATGGGTACAGAGCAGAGCTCCTGTTCTGCGCATGCTCTGTACTCTGGAGCCGGATCTGGGAAACTATTCTGTTGTTTCCCACATCCGGTGCCATAGGCCCCCATGTTATGTGTGCCGGACGGGACAGGATTTGTTTGTGTCCTGTTTTGTCACCGAAGCCCAAAATCGTTGCAGGCCTCATTTTTGGGACCGGTTAAAAACAGGACAGAAACTAATCCTGCATCGGATTCACAAAACCGGATGGCCAAATAGGGCCAATCCGGCACCATAGGGATACATGGGGGCCAAAAACAATCCTGTTCTGTTTGTTTCAAAAACAAACAAAACAGGATCACAAAAAACGTAGTGTGAAGCCAGCCTTACTTCAGAGCGAAAATTGGAAAACATTCGTCAAGAAATCAGCTCTCAGACCCCAAGCGATGCTACTCTTATTCCACCCCACACCTCATTTGGCTCAATCTCCACATTCGACCCAGTCACAGAAGAAGAAGTCTCCAAGCTCCTCTCTTCCTCTCGACCCGCTACATGTACCTCTGACCCCATTCCCTCACACCTACTCCAGTCTTCTCTCCGGTGGTCACCACTCACCTAACAAAAATCTTCAACCTTTCCTTTTCTTCTGGCATCTTCCCCTCTATCTTCAAACATTCTATCCTTACACCATTATTAAAGAAAACTTCTCTCGACCCATCCTGCACAAACAACTATAGACCAGTATCCAATCTTCCCTTTATCTCTAAACTCTTGGAGCGCCTGGTCTACTCCCGCCTCACCCGTTACCTCTCCACTCACTCTCTTCTAGACCCATTACTGTCTGGTTTCCGCCCCCCTACAAAACGTAATGGTGACCACTCTCTGCTTATTGTTCTTGATCTCTCTGCAGCTTTTGACACTGTTGACCACCATCTCCTTCTCTCCGTGCTGCACTCCATTGGCATAAAGGACACAGCTCTCTCCTGGTTCTCTTCCTATCTCTCTGACCGCTCCTTCAGTGTATCATTTGCTGGATTCACATCTTCTCCTCTTAGGCTGGAGGCACACTGTCGTGCATCAAACACAGAGCGTGTTTCATGCACGACAGTGATGCGAGTGAAATGCGTGTTTTTGGTGTGTGTGGTGCGAGTGTGGTGAGTGTGCATGGTTGTATGCATGCGAGTGTGCTGCGAGTTTAGGTGTGAGTGCGTGTGTGGTGCATGTGAGTGTGATGCTGTCCATGGTCCTGAAGCAAACTTCAGGTCCCTGGACAGCATTTTCCGGTGATTTTAAACTCAGTGGCTGTCAAAGCTGCGGAGTTTAAATTTGCCTGTTTGTCGGTACTGTAATCAATAATGTGTCAGCGCTGTCACAGCAGCACTGACACATCATAGTTAAAAACTCAGCTGGTAACAATAGATTAAAGTTATAGGGCTTATTCATCATTTTAACCCCCCTTTGCAGGCTCTGTGCTGCATGTAACTGCACTGCTACGCTGTTTGAGTACGCTGTTGAAGTAATCACCACGGACAGCTCTGCATTTCTACAGGACCATGGACAGCACCCTGAGTGCTGGAGCTGAGCGGCTTGTATAAAAACGAAAATAACCAGACAATTGCCGGTATTACTGAAATACTGGTTGTAACCCCTGCGCTGCCAGGGTGGGATGCCACCATGTGTACACAGAGTGTACACACTCTGTGTACACATGATGACAACACACCAACAGCAGCTTAACTCTTCATACACCAGCTTTTATTAGCGGCATCTGCAGCCTGCAAAGGGGGTTAAAATTTTGAATAAGCCCTATAACTTTAATCTTTTGTTACCAGCTGAGTTTTTAACTATGATGTGTCAGTGCTGCTGTGACAGCGCTGACATATTATTGATTACTGTATCGGCAAACCGGCAAATTCAAACCTGGCTGCTTTGACAGCCACCAAGTTTGAAGCAATTTGGACAGCACACTCGTGCGACTATTGCACCGTGTGGTGTATGGGTGTGAGATTTTCTTGCACCCATACACTTCTATTGCCCTCTCGCACATGAAAGTCACGTGCAGTCGCTGCATGCTGCGACTGCACTCACTTTCAACTCGCAATGTGAGTTTGGTGTGAGGGACTCACACCAGTGTGCCCTGCCTGATAGGGCAACACTGGTCCGAGTGCAGTGTGAGTCTTCCACGCATTGCAACCGCGCGAGTCCCCCGCACAGTGTGCATTCAGCCTTACTCTCACTATTGGGGTCCCTCAGGGATCGGTCTTCTCTCTCTACACGGCCCCGATTGGACAGACCATCAGCAGATTTGACTTTCAGTACCATCTTTATGCTAATGACACAGAACTATACACTTCAGCCCCTGACCTTACTCCTCCTATAATAAAAAACACCAATGACTGTCTAACCGCAGTTTCCAATATCATGTCCGCTCTCTATCTGAAACTCAACCTTTCCAAAACTGAACTCCTTCTGCTCCCAACCCCCACTAACCTCCCTAAATCTGACATCTCCCTCTCTGTGCGGCACCACGATAACACCTAGTCAGCAGGCTCACTGTCTGGGTGTTATATTTGACTCTAATCTTTCCTTCACACCATATATACAATCTCTTGCCCGCTCTTGCCGCTTGCACAAGAAAGAACATCTCTAGAATTCGCCCCTTTCTCACCATGGAAACAACTAAAACCGTCACTGTGGCCCTGATTCACTCCCACCTTGACTATTGCAATTCTCTTTTAATTGGCCTCCCCCGCACTAGACTGTCCCCTCTCCAGTCCATCCTTAATGCAGCAGTCAGGATTACCTATCTAACTAATCGTTACTCAGACACTTCCGCTCTGTGCCAGTCATTGCACTGGCTGCCCATACACTATAGGATCCAATTCAAGCTGCTTGTTCTCACACACAAAGCCCTTCACAGTGCAGCACCTCCCTACATCTCCTCCCTCATCTCTGTCTATCACCCCACCCGTTCTCTTCGCTCTGGAAGTGACTTTCGACTCACTTCTGCATTAATCCGAACCTCCAATTCCCGGCTCCAAGACTTCTCCCAATCTGCACCAACTCTCTGGAATGCTCTATTGCAAGAAATTAGTGTATCTGAGTCGGTCGACAGGGTAGGGGGTACTCGGATTCCGAGACAGGTGGTTACTTCAGTGGGAATCACGGCTGGTCGGTTCCCGGTTCTGTGCCCTGGACCCTCCCTCAGTGGTGGGGTGGGGGTGATGATGATGGGGGTATTGTAACGTGACGCCATCTGTGGTACCTGGTAATAGGGTTACCAGCGCTGCGGCCGGCCGCTGAGGTGGTGGAAATACAGCTTAGGTAGTAAAGCTCCCTCAGGTGGAGCTTTACCTCAGGGCAGTGGAGTGGATGAGGGGAGTAGTAGTGGCGGTTCTGCTGTGAATGCTGCAGGCGGCGGCAGTGAAGCAGGCACACATACACACACAATAGTCTCTGTTTCGGTACCTTTTTACTGATGTCCGGTAACAGGCACAGTCCAGGAGGTTAACCAGGTTCTCGGTGCAATTTACGACGTTCAACTTGGAGAGTTGTGAGGCCTCCTCTGTTAGTGTGTGCGGTGGTAGGGAAAAGTTCTTGTGGCGCCCCTGTGGCGAGGCTTCACAGGAGGGTATTGCAGCTTTTAATTAAGTGTAATGTCTAGCAGTCGTAGACATGGTAAGTTTTGCAGAGTCTAGACCTCAACAACCAGACAATAGGCCACCTTAGAATAGTGGACCGGATATTCAGTAGGTCCAGGGGGTGGAGCCTAGAGAGTGTGTGACGTCAGTAGACAGTCAGTCAGTAGTGACCAGACGGTGAAGAAGAGAGACAGAAGAGCACACAGTGGATCCTGTAGTTGTGACAAGGGCATCCTTTTTCAGGAAGGGTGACCCAGATTAAAGAAGGGGGTAAATCCAGGACTGGTTGGAGCCAGCTGGAAGCCCAGGTCAACACTGGTCTCCGGAACCGAGGCGGTCAGTAAAAGGTTCAGCCCTGACTGCAGACTGGCGAGCTGTGTTCCCGGTAAAAGAGAAGCAACAGCACCACAATACTAATACCCCGACCTCGGTCCTGAAAATTGGTCCAAGACGCTATAGGAGAAAAACAAATACCGGTGGCGGGAGATTCTTCTCCCTCACTCCCGTCCGTACCGGAAAGAAGTCAGAAGTACCCTGTTAGTACCACAACGGGGGACCGGCGATCGGGCTCTGTTAGAGTGGTAAAAGTAGAGACCAAGAAAGATTTAGATTGACACCTCTGATAGACACTGCAAGATCTCATCTCCATGTTCCACGGCTGCAACCCCAGAAGACCCGGTGTATATTGTGTACCATGAACAACAAGGTACCAGTAAAGGAAGATTTTTGCTTAGCAACGGGTATATACAGAGGCAGCAGCACTCACCAATCTTCCAGTCGTTTCTTTATTGAACAAAACAGCATAAAAGGCGATCATCAGAGGTGTTTACAGGGGATACAGGGGGGAGGACGGGATGTCCCTCAAGCGACGGGCCGTTTCACGCCCACCACAGGGCGCTTCTCCAGGCTATACCCGTTGCTAAGCAATGACCTTGTGACCGGATGTGCACCACACATGACCAGGAGCAGCAAGGCAGTGTGACGGCGGTGTCCATGTGAGCTCCAGCCTGGAGCGTGGGTAAGAGAGCTGCAGCTGTGCCCAGCAACTTCAAAGAAACCAGTAAAGGAAGAACTGAGCTAAATGTGGTGTCTGGTCTCTTCCATCCGTCGCTAGAGGGCTTCTACAGCATCTGTGAGGTGAGGACTATCACCCCTCTCATCCATACTTCAGCCCTGAGGTAAAGCTTCGTAGCTGTACTAACTTTGCTGCCATCCCATCACCTCAGCGGCCATTAGCAGTGCTGGTAGATCTGTTACCAGATCCCACAGGTGGCGTCACATTAAGACAATTGAACATCCCCATCTTCACCCCCATCCTGCCACTGAGGGTCCAGGGCACAGAACTGGGAATTGACCAGCCGTGATCCCTGTTGAGATAACTATCATCCCGGTATCTGAGTCCCCTACCCTGTGACCGACTCATTCTCCTTCTCCCTCTCAGGATGCTACTCCACAACCAACAATGAGGACCTTTCTGTGGGGGGATCCCTATTTGCTGTTTGGGTCCCTGGTCCTATGGTTGGTCAGGTTTGGGGTCTTGCTTTCTTTAACTTCAGGGGGAATAGATCCTCCCGATCTGTTCGGGCTTTCTCTGCTACCAATAGAGTAATAGCAGCTTCGGACTCCGGTGTCCGGGTGGCTAAAGGGACACAAGATACGTTCCCTTCTTCTGTCTTCCTACCTCTCCCACTGACCTCCGTCCCTCTCCCTAGTGCGAAAAGGAGAAAAGGAACCTGAGCCCCTGAACTGCCCCTCAGGATAGGAGGACCCTGAATTTTCTTTAACTCAGGGGTACCCTTGATGGTGGAGAGGCCTGAGTCTCTGACTTGTCCTTTTCTCCTGTTCAACCCTGAGATAATCCCCCAACCCCCACCCCAGGAGGTGAACTGTTATGGAACCCACAGATAAAGACAAACTGGGATAAAGTAAACAGACCCACACTGCAACAATCAGGAAGATACAATATGTGTGTAGAGAGAACACAAATATAAATATGGAATGAAAAAAACAACAACGTAAACAAGGTATACTTCACCAAACACCAAGGGACGATTAAGGTACCTTTACACGTTGCAGCATTGCATGCAATTTCACTGGCAACTCACTGGTTGCAGTGAAATCATGGACACATTTGCTTATCAGGTGGTTTATTGAAGACATATACAGGGTGAATGGTGACAGCAAACGTTTCGGTCCCCTATTGGACCTTTATCAATACGTCACTGTGGGACCTGATGAGAAAAACAAGGATTGAGTGCTGGTCATTAACGATACTTATCATGGACACATTGTTACATTTGTACACAGCAACAAAATGGAGCAATGTGTCCATGATTTCACTGCAACCAGTAAGTTGCAAGTGAAATTGCATGCAATGTTGCGACGTGTAAAGGTACACCGCCACAGTGCCTAGCAACCGGTATCAACCGCACGTGCACGTTTTTGACAGTTGATACCGATCACCAATGCCGCATGTACACGCCGCCATTGTGTTGTCAACTGAAGGTATCTTTGTTCCCCGGAAATGCCGACAGATCCTGCGGATAACTGCCTGTTGAATACCTTCGCCGCTTCACACGCCGCTACCACAAAGGAATATGGGCGTACATCTTTCGCTCCGCAAGTACATTGGCGTGACAGAGTTGTGTATTTAGTGACGCTAATACGCTGATTGGACAACGCAATAGCGTCATGATTGGCCAGCCTGCGCAGGAAGGCTGGCTAATACATGACGCCATTCCAATTGTGGACTGTGAATGGATAGCTCTTCAAATATGGCGCCCTGTGCAGGGACAGCCAATTGTAACACAGTAGCCCCCACCAATGATCGCTGATGGGGCGTGGTATCCATGACGCTGTGGCACGCCCCTGGGAAATCACTAGGCGATACAAATTCCATCCCTGTACCCCGTTTAGACGTCACTACCATGGCAATCGTGCCTTTGTGTTGCCTTGGGTTTTTGAGCACGGCTCAGAAACAGGTATCCGAATCAACAGCGGGTATCGCGATCAACTTTCCAATTTACACGCCGCCATTTCATAGCAATTTCATGGCAACAGACACAAAAATCCCCAATGCCAGGCAGTTGCTACCACCCAGTGGCGGCGTGTAAAGGTACCCTTAGAGTTTCACCAGCAACTTCAAAACAGGACCGGTATGCAAGAGTCACACAAATGCTATAATCGGCATCTAGGAATGTTCTGAGCCATACTTTATAAAAAAGGATAAATAGGGAGCGCACATAGGGCGTTATCATCTTAATAAATAGTCCAGTCCCGCCAATCGGTGTGACTCACCTGCGGTGGTTGTGAGAGCCACAACAAACTGAGAGAGCCTGGTAATGGTCGCTGCAGGAGCCCCTGAAGATAAATGATTTCCACCGAAGAAAAAGCTGGGCTTTGTAGTCCGCGCTGACCTCAAGAAACTTCCAGTCCAGTAAAGGGTTAATCAGGTTCTGGTTTATTTACCTACGCGTTTCGTGGCTTTAAATCTGCCACTTCATCAGGGCTATAATCACTGAGCCATACTTAAAAGAACAAGGTGTTTCAGTAGCCTCAACCTTCAATTGACACTAAGGCTGGCTTCACACTACAATTTTTTCACTGATCAGTGTGTATCCAGTTTGTGTGCCAAAACCAGGAGAGGAACCAGGAGAGGAACTTGCAGAGAAAACTAATTGAAAGATTGACACCTGTTCTGGGTTTTGGAGACACTCCTGGTTTTTGCACACAAACCTGATCGAATCTGATCAGGGAAATATCTGCAGTATGAAACCGACCTAAGCAGAAAGTTAACTCCTGCAGAACTGAACATCAGTGAACAAACCACCACCGATGCCCAAACTCAGGCTGAGCAACAAAGAGGTCTAAAGCCCCCGTCTCACGCTGCAATGTCCGAGCGATACAATCAACGATCCAACTTGACCTAGATCGCTAGAAAGACGTCGTTAAATTGCTTGTGAGCTGTCACATGTATAGATATCGTGAACGACGCATCAACAACTCCGCGACAAGCGAACGATATTAGCAGTCGTTTGGGTGTCTGTGTTCCTATGTTCTGAATAGGTGAAGTCGTTAACGACATCGTTAGCAAGATGTCACAGTCACCGAAGCTGGAGGTTGTACGAACGATCATCTACTGATTTATGATCCTGTTCACTAACGTCTCATCAATGATCAACCGACTTATTGCTGGTCGTATCGACGTGTCACACGCAACAACGTGAGCAACTCAAAACCCGTGACGTTTCAATTATATCGTTAACGATATCGTAGTGTGTAACAGGGCCTTAAGGCTGCACATCAATGTCCCGAGTGTGAACAGAGTCCAAAGCTGGCATGACACAATGACACCGCCAGAGACAACACATGAGCACGACGTAATCATGGGTGGTTACAATTACGTCACATATATCATGATTTTTTTTTAAACAAAACACAATATTATGGCATTGTTAAAGTAAAGATCTTAATTGTGCGACTTGTAAAGAAAAAAGGAAAGATGAGGAAAAAAATGAAAAAAAAAGAGAAAGAGACTGATGAAAATGTATAATTGTGTCAAGCTGAAAAAAAGAAAAAATGATTGTTGAATAGGACACATGAAATCTATCTTTCTATTCTATATATGTGCATCGGTTTATCATTACACTATACAGTTGTGGCCAAAAGTATTGACACCCCTGTTCTGTCTCCAACACCCAATTCATCTCCAATGTTTGTTTTTGCATAATGTTATTAAATAGTTTAGCTGTAGATTGTTAATGAGCTTTATCTCATATGCAGTGTTTCAGGCTCCCTCTAGCGGCCAATGCTATGTTTGCAGTCTATTGCTTCTCCGTCTAATTCTCCTCCCTCTTGCAATGCATTTTGGTAGCTCAGCCTCCATTTTACTTTTATTTCTGGAAGGAAGAAGACACTCAGTATTACTGTTCCCATGCGATTGCATTGCCGGTATGTATTCATGCCTTCTTTAGTTGTTTTCTGCTCTAGTTTTAGCCTGGCTCATCCAGTTATAGTCTAGATTAGTTACTAGTTTGTGCATATTGTATATCCATGTATAATGTGTGTTCTGCTGTACCATGCACTGATTGTTCTGTATTCTAATTGTTTCCAGTTTTACCATATACAAATATACTGCAACGTTCAATAAAAGCACAGACTTCACCATAGTCTTCTCATTGGACTCAGTATAAAGGTTTAGCTGTCTGTTTAAATTCATGAGCCCCCGGCCCATTTAGTGAGAACAGAACAACCCCTGCAATTCTGTCAGATAATACTCAGTTTCTTCCTGAAAATGATTGCAATCACAAATTCTTTGCTATTATTATCTTCATTTAATTTGTCTTCAATGAAATAACACAAAAGAGAATGAAGCAAAAAGCAAAACATTGATCATTTCACACAAAACTCCAAAAATGGGCCGGACAAAAGTATTGGCACCCTCAGCCTAATACTTGGTTGCACAACCTTTAGCCAAAATATCTGCGATCAACCGCTTCCGGTAACCATCAATGAGTTTCTTACAATGCTCTGCTGCAATTTTACACCATTCTTCTTTGGCAAACTGCTCCAGGTCCCTGATATGTGAAGGCGCCTTCTCCAAACTGCCATTGTTAGATCTCTCCACAGGTGATCTATGGGATTCAGGTCTGGACTCATTGCTGCCACCTTAGAAGTCTCCAGTGCTTTCTCTCAAACCATTTTCTTGTAGCCTTGAGATTGCTCATGCTTCCTCACAATTTGGTTTCTCCAGTCCTCAGACAGTTCTTTGCTCTTCTTTCTTTTCTCCATGCTCAATGTGGTACACACAAGGACACAGGACAGAGGTTGAGTCAACTTTAATCCATGTCAACTGGCTGCAAGTGTGATTTAGTTATTGCCAACACCTGTTAGGTGCCACAGGTAAGTTACAGGTGCTGTTAATTACACAAATTACAGAAGCATCACATGATTTTTCTAACAGTGCCAATACTTTTGTCCACCCCCTTTTTTATGTTTGGTGGAATTAGATCCAATTTGGCTTTAGGACAATTCTGTTTGGGTTTTTTCATTGAAGATAAATTAAATGAAGATAATAATACCAAAGAATTTGTGATTGCAATCATTTTCAGGAAGAAACTGAGGATTATCTGACAGAATTGCAGGGGTGTCAATACTTTTGGACACAACTGTATGTGAATGACCTACAGTATGTGATGATGAAGTAAATAAAGTGAATTCCTATATATAGAATTCTGAATAAAAAGTTGTGTCACTCACCAGTGTATCAGACTGTGTCACAGTTTTATTTCCAGGTTTCCAAATGACATGGTGCAGTGAGGGAGGGAGTGAAGAGGAGGATGATGGCGGCTGTTTCACGCAGTTAGTGCTTGTACGGGTCCTGTGTGAGACAAAGGCGCACTGCCACTCCTCAAATAGGAGGTGCTAATTACGTCAGTGTCAATAATTAAAACAGTACATATTATATACAACAATCGCTGAAGGAATGCCATAGATACAAGTATAAAGAAAATATAACAAAATGTAAATTATCTTTATACAATGAGGCAAAGAATGGAGAAAAAAGAGCAATCCAATTGTAAATATAGCACAGGTACGTTAATTTGCTGTTGTGATTACTAGTGACCCTGATGGTGGGTTTACACGCCGCGATATCGGCGTCCAACTCCGACCCAACTCCGACAAAAAGTCACGTGGGTCGCGAGTTGGACCCAATATCGGGTGCGCGCTGTACGGTTTGAGCGTACAACGCGATGCTGGAACGATGCCAAAACGATATCGGAGTTGAATAGCAGAGCTATTCAACTTCCTGATATCGCAAGGCCGTTGTACCAGCATCGCTGCGTGTAACAGCCCAACTCCGATGCGTACTCGCACCTCACCCATTAACTCCCATGTTAAATGGTCGTTACTGGGTTGGTGGGCGTACACATCGGAGGGACGTTGTTTCCCGATATCGCAGCGTGTAAACCGGTGATGCGATATCGGGAAAGGGGCTGAAAAAATGAGCGCCCCCGCGCCGTTGCCTCAGATATCACAGCGATATCGGGACGTGTAACCCCACCATTACAACAAAGTCATAATTAACAAAATGAATTGTAGGCAGCTGCACTTAAATTAATGATCTGCAGGGGCCGCCAGAGTAATGAAACTCATTCATTCAGAGAATACAATCGTAAAGTTGCAGTTGTATAGTGCTACATAAATTATGCTCATATTATTTCCAAGCAAGAAAAGGAGAAAGAAGGAAGCGAGTTCAGAAAGTGAGGAAACATATACTAAATAAATAGTGATTACAAATTCATAATTGGTCATTATAAGTAAGGGTCTAGATACCCCAATAATGATGAAATTACTGCATTAATCCTGATATAACAAGATAAAACAAAATGGTTATTATTATTTATTATTATTATTATTATTATAATATCTAATGTCAAAACCCCCCCAAGAAAGAAGCTATTTGTGCAGACCCGCTATCTGTGCAAGCAAGAGGAACACTATATGTTATATTGAATAAGCATAAATAAATATATCTTTAATTTTGGAGATTTTACTGAAGTCAAACAGCCCCAATACCTCGCCTCACAGAAAAGGGTCAGAAATAGCGTTCCTTCAGGACTAACTGTAACTTATATGAGGAATTCCACAAAGGACAAAAAATAACCAAAATTAATTAGAAGAATAACTAAGGGAAGAAAAGAAAACACAGAAATATAAATATGAAGGAGGAATACTAGAAGAATAATGCTATAAAAACACTGCCATGTCCAATTTTTCATTCAAGCCCTATGCCCCCTGTGCTCTGGTGTTCACAATCCACTTAGCTTTGTTCTGCAATAATGATTTTTGATTATCCCCTCCTATCTCTCAGGGGGCAACTTTTCAATACCCGCAAAAGAAAGAACATTAGGGTTACTCTGATGACAATCTCTAATGTGTTGAATAAGTCTCATAGAGCCCTTACCCGACAAAATGGAATTATAATGTTCCCTGAATGTAACGAATAAGGGACGTATTATTTTTCCGACATAAAATCTTTCGCACGGACAAAAGATAATATAAACCAGGGGTCCCCAACCACCGGTCCGTGGAGCAGGATCGGGCCGTTGAGGTCATTGTGCCGGCTTCCCTCCCCCACTCACCACAACCATCAACTCCCGAACTATGCTGCTTTGAGCTGTGGCCTCTGCCTCAGCTGCGTGCATAGATGTATGAGTGGCCGACAGCTCCCATCAGTGCAGCAGCCATGCCCTGCTGCGCTGTTATTGATCGACAGCTTCGCTCATACAGCTAAGCAGCTGAGGCAGAGATGTGGCCGGAGTTTCATATCTTGCGCTATTTCCAAGCGCATCAGTGACATGGGCTTCCACGTCACGTGATGCGCTTGGAAATAGTGCAAGATATCAAAAAATTCGGCCACGTCTCTGCCTCAGCTGCTTAGCTGTACTGCCGGCAGGAGCGGTGAGCATCAGCAGAAGAGCATCTGTGTGAGTGTGTGTGTTTCAGGGGCAATGTCTGCGTGTAGGGGGTGGATTGTACTGGGGTCAGTGTGTCTCTGTGTGTGTGTAGGGGCAATATGTATGGGGGGTATTCAGGGATCAGTGTGTGTGAGGGGTTATACAAGGGGCAATGTCTGTGTGTGAGGGGTTTATACAGGGGGCAATGTGTGTGTGGGGGGAGAATTTATGCTATATGGAGGGATGTGACGCTGCATTATATTATATGGAGGGATATGAGGCTGCATTATATTATATGGAGGATATAAGGCCGCATTATATTATATGGAAGAATATGAGGCTGCATTATATTATATGGAGGGCTGTGACGCTGCATTGTACTATATGGAGAGCTGTGAGGCTGCATTATACAATGTGGAGGGCTGTGACGCTGCATTATACTATATGAAAATAAGATGTAGCACATCTTTTGAGGAAACAGGGTAGTAAACTCCACCCCTTCTCCATAGCCCCGCCCCATAAGGTCAAAGCTCCGCCGGGCCCCGGAAAAACGGTCTTGCATGAAGCCGGTCCCCAGTGCAAAAAAGGTTGGGGACCCCTTATATAAACAACCCAGCTAGTACGGCAATTCATTAAAGACTTTAGAGTATAGTCTATACCTCCAATATGTAAAGTCTTCCCTGGTTTGAAAAACTTACCACCAAGGACAATTATGACATTTAAAATTCCCTGAAGGTTTTCTTTGTATTAGCCAATTGGGGCTTTGTAGAGGTTTTAACCTTTTGTGTACCAAAACATCGTCGGTAAGTGACTAATGGGGATGTCATTCCCAGTTTACTGATCTATCCGCATTTACTATATGCCAGTGTCTTTTTATGGCTGCAGAAATAAAATCAAACATCGGACTGAATTTGAAGTTGAAATAGAATTCTCTTTCTTTCTGGTTGTCACAATTCTTGCATTTTACATTTGACAGGTGGGTCAAGGCTTTTTGTCTAGCATTTTTCAATGCTGATTTTGGGTAACCCCTGCACTTTAATGCGGATTCTAAATCATTTGCCTGTTTCTCATTTATCAGTATTATTAATCCTTCTCAGTTGCAAAGAGTGACTGAAAGGTAAAGCAAGGCGAGGACGAGTATGTAGTGGGGTGGGCACTGTGGTAATGCAAAAGGGAGTTGGTCGCAGTTTTCTTCTTGTATACCGATCATACCAAATGATCATCTATTATTTAGAATCTCACATCAAGAAAGTCCATTGTTAACGGCCCAAAAACGGATGTAAACATCATATTGTAAGATTATTGAGATACTCTATAAATAAATTGAAAGTTGATTCTTCACCTTCCCAAATTATAAGCACATCATCCACATATCTAAGATAGTGTTTGATGTGCTTAATAAATGGGTTATTTACCGACTAAATTACTTCTTCTTCCAATTTAGCACGAAAAAGATTTGCGAGGGTACAAGTGATGGGCGTACCCATCACTGTACCCTCGCACTGTAGATACCATTTATTCAAGAAACTGAAAGCGCTATGCTCTAAGATGAAACTCAGAGACTCACAAATGAACTTGGTAACCTGAGGGGTGCTGCCATGAGCATCTAAGATCCGGTTAATGACCTGAACTGCCAATCACTGTGGAATCCTGCTGTAAAGACTTTCTATGTCCAATGAAACTAGTTTGTAGCTTTTTTGCCACTGTATTTTATCTACCATGAGAACAAAATCATTAGTATCTTTAACATAAGACGGTATATATTTCAGAAAAGGATGTAAAAACCAATCCATGTATCTGGACAGTGGCTCTGTAAGGCTACTTTCACATAACGATTTTTAGGGAGCCGATGCTGTCCGATATAAATCGGACAGCATCGGCTCCCTTCTGATGCCTGGAATCGGGTGCCAAATAGGCATCCAATTCTGGCATTAAATCGTTGCCTCCGGGCTGAAAAAAAGAAAAAAAAAAAAAAATTTATGCTCACCTCTCCCGAGCCCCCGCCGTCTCCCTGCAGGCTCCCGGTGGCTCCCAGTGGCTCCTGCAGGCTGCAGAGGTCTTCTTCATGTGTACAGGACCTGCAGTGATGTCACAGTCACATGACCGCGGGTTCCACCATGGTAACCCGCGGTCACATGACTGTGACATCACCGCAGGTCCTGAACAGCAGAAGAAGACCTTCTGCTGACACCGGGAGCCACCGGGAGCCACCGGGAGCCTGCAGGAAGACGGCGGGGGCTCGGGGAGAGGTGAGCATAGACTTTTTTTTTTTTTTTTTTTTTTTTTTTTAACCCTTGGGCTCCCAGTTAGGAGCAGTTTTACTGTACTGAGCATGCTCAGTACAGTAAAATCGGGTCCGAGGAGACATCACATGTTTCCTCGGACCCCTCTCCATAGGGCCCCATGTTATAGGGATCGGGTCAGATCGGATGTGCACTAAATGCCATCCGATTTGGTCCGATCCGATTCTGTCAGATTTTATTTTCGGTGCAAAAATCGGAGCATGCTCCGATTTTTGCACCGATAATAAAATCGGACAGAATCGGATCGGACCAAATCGGATGGCATTTAGTGCACATCTGATTCGGTCCAATGCCCATAGGGCTGCATGGGGCCAAATTCGGATCCGATGCTGTCCGATTTTGATCGGACCGCATCGGATCTGAAAAATCTGTAGTGTGAAACCAGCCTAAGCAAGCCACAGCCAGATACAATCGGTCTGCCCGGGGGGAGGTGGAGGGGTTGGTCACTCTTGTGGACTTTAGGGAGATGATACTAATGAGGTTTAATGGGACATAAGGGGAATAATTTCTCTGCATCTTTTTTAGAAATCACATTCAAATCCACATATTTCCGCAAGAATGACCTTAATTTATTCTGATACTCCAAGGTTGGATCATCGGGCAGGGGTGTGTACTTAAAAATAGCATTATTTAATTGTCTAAGAGACTTTGCAAAATGATAATATCTATCAAGCTAGACTACACCCCTCCCTTAGACTGGTTTCACCTGGTTTTGCCGTCAGGTCAGATCAGGTCAGTGTTTGGGTGCCAAAACCAGGAGTGTCTCCAAAACCCAGAACAGGTGTCACCCTTTCAATTATAGTTTTCTCTGCAAGTTCCTGTCCTGGTTTTGGAACACAAAACCTGACCTGACCTGACCACAGTGTGAACCCAGCCTTATCAGCCTTTCTGAAAATGATGTGTTGCCAATGACTCATGGTATTTAAAGGTTGAGTTTCTTTTTCAGAGAGATTTTTAGTTGGGCTGGGGTAATTCAGGGATTGGATATCCCTATCAACTAGCTCTTCGAAAAGATCTATATTGTTCCCTGGACTTATTGGTGGAAAGAAAGTAGATTTAATTCCACCATCTGATTCAGGGAACATTAGAATTCCGTTGATTTTTTGTCCTTTGTGGAATTCCTCATATAAGTTACAGTTAGTCCTGAAGGAACGCTATTTCTGACCCTTTTCTGTGAGGCGAGGTATTGGGGCTGTTTGACTTCAGTAAAATCTCCAAAATTAAAGATATATTTATATATGCTTATTCAATATAACATATAGTGTTCCTCTTGCTTGCACAGATAGTGGGTCTGCACAAATAGCTTCTTTCTTGGGGGGGTTTGACATTAGATATAATAATAATAATAACCATTTTGTTATATCAGGATTAATTCAGTAATTTCATCATTATTGGGGTATCCAGACCCTTACTTATAATGACCAATTATGAATTTGTAATGACTATTTATTTAGTATATGTTTCCTCACTTTCTGAACTCGCTTCCTTCTTTCTCCTTTTCTTGTTTGGGAATGATATGAGCATAATTTCTTGATTAAAACAATTGGGACCTTTGTTTTTCATGTTGCCCTGGCAGTATAGTTTCTATGTAGCAATATACAACTGCAACTTTACGATTGTATTCTCTGAATGAGGCTGGAAACACACTGGCGTAAGACTCGTGCAAGTGTAATGCGTGAAAAAAAAAAAATCGCATTGCACTCGGACCTGTATCTTTAAATGATACAGGTCACAGCAATACGATTTTCTCGCATTACACTCATCTTGCAATGGAAATGCAAGTGCAATCACAGCATGCTGCGATTGCCACACGTGAGAGGCCATTAAAAGTTTATGGGTGCAAGTCAAACTGCACCCATACAGCACACGGTGCGATACTCACAATCGTGCTGTAGATTTACCGCTGTGCTGTACAGTAACCAAACATCTTGTACCGCTGTGACAGCAGCGGTACAAGATGTTTAGTTCAAACAGTGATATTTAAATGTTAAGAATCCCAGGGTTTCTGTGGCTATTAACTCCATCAGCAGCCTCTGCGCGGCATGTCTGCACAGTGGCTGCCGATGCGGCTCATAACCCAGTGTTTGAAGGGTTAATAGGATGCTGGTGTGGTGGCAGCATGTGTCTAGAGAGTGTCCTCACTCTGTGGACACATGGTTTCATCACACCATGTGTCTACAGGGGTTAATTCCTATGTAAAATAATAGCCGCTAATTGTCGGGTTTGTAAATTAACTGTTAAAGCCAGCGGCGGGTTAGTGCGCAATTTACGTACAGTACCAGCAGGGCAGGCTCCTATAATGAGGAGCTGTCCTTAGTACTGTACGTAAATTTTGTACCAGCCACTGTTTAATGTTATATGAGGAGCTGCCCCTGCTACCGTGGTCCTAAATCACAGCACAGGGGACAGCACCCTGGGGCTGAATTTTAGCAGCGCTCGCTGGTAAATTCCAGCAGGCGGCGTCCGGTTCCCAGATCCTCCCAGATCCACCCGGATCTTGCACCATAGACCCCATGTTAGGGGTCGCCGGATCGTGCCAGATCTGGGAGGATTCGGGAACCGGACGCCGCTGTCCCCTGTGCTGATTTCAGGACCATGGCAGCAGGGACAGCTCCTCATATAACATTAAACAGCGGCTGGTAATGTACGCAATTTACGTACAGTACCAAGGACAGGAGCACTATAGGAGCCTGCCCTGCTGGTACTATGCGTAAATTGGGTACTAACCCGCCGCAGTCATTTAAAGCAATTTTATAAAGCTGACGATTGCCGGCTGTGCTGTTAACAGCTAATTAACCTCTACTGAGCCAGGGTGTGATGACAACATGTGTCCTGGGAGTGTGGACACTCTGTGGACACATGCTGTCACCACACCAATATTGTATTAACCCAGCTTATTAGCCGAATCTGCAGCCTCTGTGGTGAAATACCGTACAGAGGCTGCAGATGGAGTTAATAGCTAGCGAAACCCCTGGATTTGTAAAAATTACAGTTCAAATCTGTTTTTACTAATCATCTTGCACCGCTGCTGTCACAGTGGTGCAAGATAATTTTTAACTGTACCGGCAAATTCAAATCCCGTGGCTTTGACAGCTGCGGAGTTTAAATTTTTTTTTTAATCAGATAGTTTTTATTAATTTTAAAAATCATACAAAACTGAATAATATACATGGAGCATATGTACGTTCATGTACAAAAAGATAAAGCATAATAACAAGGCACGTATAATAAACCCTCCTCCCCAACCCAACTCCCCCCCTCCCCCACAGGTCTGATAGATAGAACCGAATAATTACAGTTGCGCAACATTTAAACAAGTAAATAGGTCGTCTCGAGCCGTCTCAAAACTGTATACACGTTAGATTCTGTCACTCAGCTCATCCGTCGGAAAATCAAACAGTACAAGCCAACCCCCCCAAAGTCTTTCAAACAACCCGGGCCTGCCTCTTTTCATGTAAATATACTTTTCTCTAAACAAAATATGGTTTAATCTGTTAATACACTCTTGTCTAGTAGGTGCTTTATCTGATATCCAAGTGGATGCAATCAGTTTCCTGGCAGCGAATAGCATTCTAGCAACCGTAATTTGAAGACATTCATCCCCCCGAACATCATCTACATAACCCAGGACACATACCACAGGGTCCCGAGGTATCTCCTGCCCTGTAGTCATATGGATAAGATTGAGGACTATAATCCAAAATGCCTGCAGGCAGGGGCATGTCCAGAGCATATGTAAGATATCTGCCCCCTCCATTGAACACTTGGGGCAGCACGAGTCTTGTCTCAGTCCCACGTCACACAACCACTTAGGCGTTCTGTGCACCCTATACAACACGTATATCTGCGATAATCTACTGGGTTCACTAAGAGACAACCTAGGAACCATCTGAAGGATATGCTCCCACTGCTCCCCTGAAATCGACCCCAGTTGCCGCTCCCACTTCTGCTGCGCTCCCATTGGATGCTTTGACAAAACCATGCTGGACAGGCCATTGTATATAAATGATATAAGACCTCTAGTTGATGATACACCAAGGATATTAACTATGCAATCCTGCTGAATAACAATAGGGGAATTTCTATTGTGGATAGTATAGGCGTGTCGTAGCTGTAGATATTGGTAAAACATACAATGCTGCAGAGGGAACTCCTGCCGCAGTTCTTCAAAGGACTTGAAAGATCCTTTCCCCAATAGTTGCGACAGCCACCATATACCAATCCTTCTCCATTGTGCGAACCCTTTCAGTGACCTCAATGCCGGCAGATTGCTATTGTCCCATATAGGAGAGTATTTTGTGAAAGCCGTGATATTTCTGATCTGTTTGATCTTGTCCCAGACCCTCAGCATAAGGGCTACAGTCGGGAATCTGGAAGCTAGAGGGCGAAGCTTACCCGCCTCCAAGCTAGTCAGCAACGAACCCTGCCCCAGTAAGTACCTAAGGACGGGTCTCCCGCCTCCCTCCATTCTACCCTCGCTGTTTTCCATCCCCCCCGCCAAGTGCTGACATTGGGATGACAAAAAGTATATCCATGGATTAGGGAGCGCCAATCCCCCTTTGTCTTTGGGTTTCTGTAAGTGTTCCAATTTAATCCTGGCGCCGCCCTTTAACCATATAAATTCCCTGAATATAGCGTTAATTTTATGGAATCTACCCAAAGGCAACCAAATAGGGGAGTTGTGGAGGACATATAGAAGCTGCGGCATAATTACCATTTTTAATAGATTCACTCTTCCCACCACTGACAATCGCAACTTGGCCCAGGCTTTAATTTTCTGTTTGATCCTCGCCACCAGCGGGGACAGGTTTAAATTCTCATAGTCCTCCAAATCGGTGGATATTGTCAATCCCAAGTATTTAAATTTATTCACTACTGGAATTTGTACAGGTATGTCCACCCCTGGATCCAGTGCGAGCACAGCGGACTTATCCCAGTTAATGACCAACCCCGATATCTTTCCAAAGCCATCAAGAAGAGTCATAGTATTTTTCAAGGAGCTATCAGGGTCAGCCAAAAACAAAAGCAAATCGTCCGCATACAATGCTACCTTCTCCTCAGATGGTCCATATCGAAAGCCCGCAATACCCGGATCTCGTCGTATAGCTGATGCCAAAGGTTCAATTGCCAAGGCAAACAGGAGCGGGGACAAAGGGCAACCCTGCCTCGTGCCTCTATACAGATGAAAGGGATCAGACATTGAGCCATTTGCTCGTATTCTGGCTTGTGGGCCCGTATATAGAAGTCTGATCCAGCCTATAATGCCCGGACCAAAGCCCATACACTCAAGCATAGCCCATAAATAGTTCCATTCGACACTGTCGAAGGCCTTAGCGGCATTCAGAGACAGGACCACCCTCCGCCCCGCATTATCCGCCCACACCTGCATGTTTAGATAGAGACGCCTGACATTGAGGGCCGTCGATTTCCTGGGCATAAAGCCTGTCTGATCAGGATGTACCAAGGATTCGATTACATTTGATAAACGATTGGCCAAAACCTTGGCCAATAATTTAGTATCCACCGTGAGGAGGGAGATAGGCCTATACGACGCTGGCAGCGTTGAATCCTTATCTTTCTTCAATATTAACACTATAGTTGCTTCTCGCATGGATGGTGGGAGGATGCCGGAGGACAGACTCTCATTATACATGTCCAACAATGTCGGAAGCAACAGCTTCTTATATTTCTTACTAGTAAAAAGGCCCGATGCAATTGCATCGGGAGCGCGGTGAAATTAATTGTGTGTATACAGGCGGGTGAGTGGCTAGCAGAGTATACATGGGGCTCTGTGGGTAGCAGACTATACAGGCGGGTCTGTGGGTAGCAGAGTATACAGACTGCTCTGAGGGTAGCAGATTATACAGGCGGCTCTCTGGGTAGAAAAGTATCCAGGCGGCTCTGTGGGTAGCAGAGTATAGAGGTGGCTGTGTGGGTAGCAGAATATAGAAACGGCTCTGTGGGTAGCAGAGAATACAGGCGGGTCTGTGGGTAGGAGAGTATACAGGCGGCTCTGTGGGTAGCAGAGTATAGAGGCGGCTCTGTGGGTAGCAGAGTATAGAGGCAGCTCTGTGGGTAGCAGAGTATACAGGCGGCTGTGTGGGTAGGAGAGTATACAGGCGGCTCTGTGGATAGCAGAGTATGATGTGGCGGGAGGCTGGAGGAGTGAGGGGAGCAGAGGCTGGAGGGGTGAGGAGAGCAGAGGCTGGAGTGGTGAGGAGAGGTCCAGATGGAGGGGTGAGGAGAGGTCTGGCTGGAGGGGTGAGGAGAGATGCGGCTGGAGGGGTGACATCACCGCTCGGCGGCAGGACGTGGCTGCGTCCTGGGGCTGATCGCAGCCCCAGTCACACGGCATTGTCCTCTGCGGCGGGTTGGGTGATGCAGAGAGGGATCAGTTCTTGCCCTCAGGTCACACATGTGACCTGAGCGGAAGGAGCGGATTGGGCGGTGTGTGGTAAAGACAGGACGGTCATCCGATTGGTCTAGGACGCCAAGTCCTGGGCAATGGGATGGGCGTCCTGTGTGTACAACACAGCGCCCAATCCGCTTGCAGGGGCAGGCAATGGGAGTGAGCGGGGCGTGTCAGGCTTTGCAGGCTGACACGGTCCGCTCACTCCCATTGGCTGTTGCCGGCCACAGGACGACGTCCCTGGCTCCCGGCACCCGGCCACAGCCCGTAGACCGCTACTCCACCAGCATGGCGACATTGAGAGCCCAGCGGTGAGAGAGTGGCGAGGGGCGGAAGGCTCCGGCGGCATCCAGGCAGCATGGACCTCGCGGAGGGCGCGAGGGCGGTGGCGATGGAGCGGGGCCGACGGTTGGCAGGATGGCAGCGGTGTCAGGTAGTGCGGCTGAGGATGGAGGAGGCTGAGAGGCTGGAGGAGGCTGTGAGGCTGGAGGAGTAAGTGAGGATGGGGAGGCTGTGAGGCTGGAGGAGGCTGTGAGGCTGGAGGAGGCTGTGAGGCTGGAGGAGGCTGTGAGGATGGGGAGGCAGTGAGGCTGGAGGAGGCAGTGAGGCTGGAGGAAGCAGTGAGGCTGGAGGAGGCTGTGAGGCTGGGGAGGCTGTGAGGCTGGAGGAGGATGTGAGGCTGGAGGAGGATGTGAGGCTGGAGGAGGCTGTGAGGATGGGGAGGCTGTGAGGCTGGAGGAGGCTGTAAGGCTGTAGGAGGCTGTGAGGATGGGGAGGCTGTGAGGCTGTGAGGCTGGCGGAGGCAGTGAGGATGGGAAGGCTGTGAGGCTGGAGGAGGCTGTAGGAGGCTGTGAGGATGGGGAGGCTGTGAGGCTGGAGGAGGCTGTGAGGCTGGAGGAGGCTGTGAGGCTGGAGGAGGCTGTGAGGATGGGGAGGCTGTGAGGCTGGAGGAGACTGAGGCTGGAGGAGGCAGTGAGGATGGGGAGGCTGTGAGGCTGGAGGAGGCTGTAAGGCTGGAGGAGGCTGTGAGGATGGGGAGGCTGTGAGGCTGGAGGAGGCTGTGAGGCAGGAGGAGAATGTGAGGCTGGAGGAGGCTGTGAGGATGGGGAGGCTGTGAGGCTGGAGGAGGCAGTGAGGATGGGGAGGCTGTGAGGCTGGAGGAGGCAGTGAGGATGGGGAGGCTGTGAGGCTGGAGGAGGCTGTGAGGCTGTAGGAGGCTGTGAGGCTGGAGGAGGCTGTGAGGCTGGAGGAGGCTGTGAGGCTGGAGGAGGCTGTGAGGCTGTAGGAGGCTGTGAGGATGGGGAGGCTGTGAGGCTGGAGGAGGGTGTGAGGCTGTAGGAGGCTGTGAGGATGGGGAGGCTGTGAGGCTGGAGGAGGCTGTAGGAGGCTGTGAGGATGGGGAGGCTGTGAGGCTGGAGGAGACTGGGAGGCTGGAGGAGGCAGTGAGGATGGGGAGGCTGTGAGGCTGTAGGAGACATTTACTGTACTGAGCATGCTCAGTACAGTAAAAGGTCTCCAAACAGGAAGGCAGGGGTTAAAAAAAAAAAAAAAAGTTAATGCTCACCTCTCCCCGACCCCCCGCCTTTCTCCTGCCGTCTTCCTCCAAGCTTCCGGTGGCTGCCGCAGGCTCCCAGTGTGTGCAGAGCTGTTCAATTTCAGTTCAGGACCTGCGGTGATGTCAGAGTCACGTGACACCAGGTTGCCATGGAGTAACCTGGTGTCACATGACTGTGACATCACCACAGGTCCTTGACTGCACTTGAACAGCTCTGCACACACTGGGAGCCTGCAGCAGCCACCGGAAGCTTGGAGGAAGACGGCAGGAGACGGCGGGGGCTCGGGGAGATGTGAGCATTAACTTTTTTTTTTTTTTTTTTTTACAGTAGTGCGGGTCTGCGGCTCGTGATGACGCTGCGCGTCATCACTCGCAGTCCCGCAAAGCATGTTGGGATTCGGCGACAACGCCCGAATTCCCAACTGCGGATTATATAAGTAGATATATTTCAACCGGCATCCCATCAACACCCGGAGCCTTGCCGTTGGGCATGGAGCCAAGAGCCTCATCCAACTCCTCCAGGCCTATGGGTCTGTCAAGGCTACGCCCAGTGGAGTTAGTCAATTTAGGAAGGCCGGCAGATTCTAGAAATCCAACTATATCCTCCGCTGTGGCCGTAGTGTGTGACAAGTACAGGTCTTTATAAAAATTTTCAGGACATTCAATATTTCAGGTGTATCCCCTACCAACCTACCCTCAGAATTTTGGAGCTGAGCTATAAAAGAGGACCCCCTTTGAGCCGAAGCAATAACAGAAAGCAGATGCCCCACACTCTCCGCCTCCTGGTACGACTGTACTGATTTAAATAGTCTCTTTTGAGCCGCCTCCTGCATAGTTATTTTTGTCATTAGCTTTTGGGCTTGTTTCAATCACTTCCTGGCGGGAAGAGTGAAATCCAGCGCAGCAGCCTTTTCCACCTCCCCAAGCTCTCCCATGGCCCGCTCAGTGTGCGCCCTATTCCTCGTCTTTGCCTTTGATATTTCCCGTATGCACATGCCTCTCAGGTAAGCCTTTAATGTATCCCACACCACCAGACCAGAAGCAGTGCCCTGGTTGAATTTAAGATATTCTTTCAGCTCTAGAACAAAATGGTCATCTTTATTCATTATTTACAACCAAAATGGATTTAACCTCCACTGAGGTCTTACACCCAACGCGGCAGGCTTTCCCCCAATTTCAATAGACATGGGCGAGTGATCCGAAACCGTACGCGGCAGATATTCAGCATTCAGAATTTTTTCTTGCATGGACCAATCCCCCAGGGCCATATCTATATGTGACAAAGACGAATAACTAGACGAAAAACACGAGTATTGGTAAGTGTTCTGGTTGCGGCTTCTCCAAACATCCACCAAGGCTACTTCCTTGAGCAATATACCGAATGATGTACCATTACCTCCCAATTTAAGTGGCGCACGATTTCCCTTATCCCAATGAGAATCCTGTATGTTATTAAAATCTCCCACCAGCAAATATGGAATGTTTGGAAAGTCCTTTAATAGGTGAAGTATCTGTTGCATAGGTCTACTGCTGTATGGCGGGGGAATGTATACGGAGACAATCACAATTTGTATATTATGAATACTACAGTGTAGGAAGACAAACCATCCCTCAGGATCTGTAATTACTTTATGACACGTAAATTGAATCCCCGAGTATACCAAAATACTCACTCCTCTAGCATATTCAGAGTATGTAGAATGGTATCCTTCCTGTACCCATCTCTTCTCCAGTAAATTAACAGTGTCGGCAGTGAGGTGAGTCTCCTGCAGACAGATTAATGCCGGTTTCTGAGCCATAAGGAAGGCAAAAATTGCCTGTCTCTTAACTGGAGTTTTTAAGCCCCTAATGTTCCAGCTGATTACCTTAAAAGACCCCATTACTCCGGTATATTGCCATAAGAGCTCGAGACCAACCCGTCTTATCATATCTACAACCTATGATCATAGAAAAACCAGCGCCCCTACCAGACCTGAATCCCTTTCCCCCCCCCACCCCCCTCAACATTCCCCGAAAAACAATTTGAACCATTAACTGTAAGAACGATATCATTGTCCTTTTTCTCTAAGGTTGTATAATGAGCGCTTCAATGCCCTTATGCTTCCCTTTCCTTTTAGGATAGCACCCCGCAGCACGGCATAAACATTCAACTCTATCCCATACAATACTCGCATGAAACCAAAACAAATCATTGCGCTCTTCTTTCGTAGGGCACTCAATAGAAAAATACCAAACGGAGGGAAAATTATTAGTTTAAAACTCAATATCCCAAATATCTTGTGATCTACACAAGAACATGGAAAGTCTCCAAGAAACCGGATATGACGATCGGATCTCCCTCATCCATGTTCCTGCTCCTCTAGTTCTTTCCTCAGGTGCCTTTCATTCCCGTGAATCCAGTTCATCGCGTCTGTTGAGTTCAGAAAAAAATGAGTTTTGCCTCCAGCCTCAATCCTCAATTTTGCCGGAAAGATCATAGAGTATTTGATTGCAAGTGACCTCAGCCTCTTCTTGACCTCACTGAATTTGGCACGTTGTCTCTGGACTATCAGGGAATAGTCTGGGTAGAACGAGACTCTGGAGCCATCTGCAGAGAGATCTGGATGATCCTTAGAAAAACGGAGTATATTGTCTCTGTCTCTGTAGTGCAGCATCTTCACTAACACCGTGCGTGGCTGGTTCCCCGGAGGAGGGGGGCGAGCAGGGACTCTATGTGCGCGCTCCACAGCATATAAGTGTGTTAAGTTGTCCGCCCCTATCTTGTCTTTGATCCATGCCTCAAAGAACTCGGTGGGGTTTCTCCCCTCATATCTTTCGGGGACTCCCACTATGCGCACGTTATTGCGGCGTGACCTGTTTTCCAGATCGTCAGTTTTGGCCCATAATGCTGAACTGTCCCTTTTAGCCTCCGTCTGAAATTTCACTGCAGTAGTCAGGGTACTGTCAGCAGCAGTAACTCTTTTCTCCAAGTCCCCCGTGCGGTCTTTAACCCTATGTAGGTCATGCTTCACTGTTTGTAATGATTCTTGCATGTGACCGAGCTGGGTCAGTACATTAGATATAGCTGAGCCACACTGCATGACAGCCAATAAAACGTCCTTTATAGTGGGGTCTGCTGGCATTTGCATCTGTAATTGTTGCATCTGCTTGCAATTCTGATCCACCAGCTCTCCCCAGCTTGCCCCAGCCTCCTGCTGCCTCGTGGTTTCAATCTTTTCCTCCCCCTCCTCTCCAGCCTCCTGAGCACCATGTGTACCTTCTCTTCTGTCCTCCTCGTCCGTCTCCTGAGCCGCTTCTCTCTCCACCTCCTCCACTCTGGCATATTGCTGCAGCCGGGCTGCCACTGCTCTGTTTCTGGCCGCGCTCTCCTCTGCAGCCTCAGCTGTGGAGCGCGTCTCAGCTCCGGCGCCATCTTGGATAAGCCTCCCGGCCTCTCCAGTGACCCGGCGGCGGCCGCCTTTTACCATGGCCTGAGTCCTGTGAGAGCGTACCTGTGTGTTCCAGGCAGTTCCCGCCACCTTCTCCTTTGCACTTGGACGGTTCTCAGCCGCGCTGCGGGGACTTAACGGCTTCTGAACCGGAGTGTGTGCGGGAGCTCAGCGGTCCTGCTGCCTCTCTCACATGCCGCTAGGCCACGCCCCCGCGGAGTTTAAATTTACCGGCAAATGCTGTCAGCGGTCCTGACGTTTGCTTCGGGACCGCGGACAGCATCACACTGACATGCACCACACACGCACTCACGCACCACACTCGCAACACTCACATGCATACAGCCATGCACACTCACCACTCGCACCACCACAAAAAAAAAAAAAAAAAGCATATACCTCACATCACTGTCGTGCATCAAACATGCTCCGTGTTTGATGCACTATAGTGTGCCTTCAGCCTGAATGAGAGTTTAATTACTCTGGCAGCCCCTGCAGGTCATTAAATTAAGTGCAGCTGCCTACAATTCCTTTTGTTAATTACGACTTGGTTGTCAGGGTCACTAGTAAACATAAAAGCAAGTTAACGTACCTTTTCTATATTTACAATCGGATTGCCCTTTTTTCTCCATTCTTTGCCTCATTGTATAAAGATACTTTACTTTGTTATATTTGCTTTATACTTGTATCTATGGCATTCCTTCAGCGATTGTTGTATATATATGTACTGTTTTAATTATTGACACTGACGTAATTAGCACCTCCTATTTGAGGAGCGGCAGTGCGCCTTTGTCTCACACAGGACCCGTAGAAGCACTAACTGCCTGAAACAGCCGCCGTCATCCTCCTCTGCACTCCCTGCACCATGTCATTTGGAAACCTGGAAATAAAACCGTGACACAGTCTGATACACTGGTGAGTGACGCAACTTTTTATTCAGAATTCCATATTCGCTTGTGCTACTGCAATGCAACGCCAGTGTTGATTGCTGCCTACAGCTGAAAATTTGGATTGGACTGTATGCGTCTGGTGCCCGGATTCCTTTGCCTTATATTTGAATTCCCATATATGTGTGCAAAAAATCAAATGTGAAAAAATGATGATGATGAAATTATAATAATTATATTATTATTGGCAGCGTGGATTATCCATATATACAGTGCCTACAAGTAGTATTCAACCCCCTGCAGATTTAGGTGGTTGACACATGCGGAATTAACTTGGCATTGTGACATTTGGACTGTAGATCAGCTTGGAAGTGGGAAATGCAGCCAAAAAGATTTTTTTTTTTTTGTAAAGCGTTAAAAGTTAATTCAGAGGGTCATTTATTATTCAACCCCTCAAACCACCAGCATTCTGTTTGGTCCCCCTAAAGTATTAAGAAGTAGTTCAGGCACATAGAACAATGAGCTTCACATGTGTGGATTAATTATCTCTTTTGCCAGCCTTTTCTGACTATTTAAGACCCTCCCCAAACTTGTGAACAGCACTCATACATGGTCAACATGGGAAAGACAAAGGAGCATTCCAAGGCCATCAGAGACAAGATCGTGGAGGGTCACAAGGCTGGCAAGGGGTACAAAACCCTTTCCAAGGAGTTGGGCCTACCTGTCTCCACTGTTGGGAGCATCATCCGGAAGTGGAAGGCTTATGAAACTACTGTTAGCCTACCACGGGCTGGACAGCCTTTGAAAGTTTCCTCCCGTGCCGAGGCCAGGCTTGTCCGAAGAGTCAAGGCTAACCCAAGGACAACAAGGAAGGAGCTCCGGGAAGATCTCATGGCAGTGGGGACATTGGTTTCAGTCAATACCATAAGTAACGTACTCCACCGCAATGGTCTCCGTTCCAGACGAGCCCGTAAGGTTCCTTTACTTTCAAAGCGTCATGTCAAGGCTCGTCTACAGTTTGCTCATGATCACTTGGAGGACTCTGAGACAGACTGGTTCAAGGTTCTATGGTCTGATGAGACCAAGATCGAGATCTTTGGTGCCAACCACACACGTGACGTTTGGAGACTGGATGGCACTGCATACGACCCCAAGAATACCATCCCTACAGTCAAGTATGGTGGTGGCAGCATCATGCTGTGGGGCTGTTTCTCAGCCAAGGGGCCTGGCCATCTGGTCCGCATCCACGGGAAGATGGATAGCACGGCCTACCTGGAGATTTTGGCCAAGAAACTCCGCTCCTCCATCAAGGATCTTAAGATGGGTCGTAATTTCATCTTCCAACAAGACAACGACCCAAAGCACACAGCCAAGAAAACCAAGGCCTGGTTCAAGAGGGAAAAAATCAAGGTGATGGAGTGGCCTAGTCAGTCTCCTGACCTTAACCCAATTGAAAACTTGTGGAAGGAGCTCAAGATTAAAGTCCACATGAGACACCCAAAGAACCTAGATAACTTGGAGAAGATCTGCATGGAGGAGTGGGCCAAGATAACTCCAGAGACCTGTGCCGGCCTGATCAGGTCTTATAAAAGACCATTATTAGCTGTAATTGCAAACAAGGGTTATTCCACAAAATATTAAACCTAGGGGTTGAATAATAATTGACCCACACTTTTATGTTTAAAATTTATTAAAATTCAACTGAGCAACATAACTTTTTGGTGTGTAAGATTTCTGCTTCTGTTAATAAATCCTACTCTCGTTTGCAGTTTGAAGGCTCTAACTTATTGGCATCTTATCAAACCACCTACCGTATTTTTCGCTTTTTAAGACGCACTTTTGTTCCCCAAATTTTGGGGGAAAGTGGGGGGTGCGTCTTAAAAAGCGAACATACGGTGCAGGGGAGAGTGGGGGCAGCTCTAGAGTGTGTCCGGGGGCTGGGGCGGGCAGGCTGCGGGCTGTAGGAGGCAGCGGGAGGTCACGTGACCCCCGCTCATTAACTCATTTAATATTCACTGCACTGCCGCTGTCCATCACCTCGGTGCTGAAGCTAGCACCGAGGTATGGACAGGGGTGCAGGGCATATTAAATGTTCCTGCAGTCCCCCCCATCCTGGTACATGGCCCCCCTTGCTGCTGTGCAAAAAATAACAAACATTTTATATTTACCTCTCCGGCGCTTGCCTCAGTCTTCAGTGCCTCTCTCCCTGACTGCCGCAATCTCCCTCCGAGGTCCCGGAGAAGCCGGTCATGTGATCGGGTGCACACTGATGACATCACCGCACTGCAGTCATCAGTGTGCACCCGATCACATGACCGGCTTCTCCGGGACCTCGGAGGGAGATTGCGGCAGTCAGGGAGAGAGGCACTGAAGACTGAGGCAAGCGCCGGAGAGGTAAGTATAAAATGTTTGTTATTTTTTGCACAGCAGCAAGGGGGACAAGTGTGCCAGCCCTGGGGGACAAGTGTGCCAGCCCAGGGGGACAAGTGTGCCAGCCCAGGGGGACAAGTGTGCCAGCCCAGGGGGACAAGTGTGCCAGCCCTGGGGGACAAGTGTGCCAGCCCTGGGGGACAAGTGTGCCAGCCCAGGGGGACAAGTGTGCCAGCCCAGGGGGACAAGTGTGCCAGCCCAGGGGGACAAGTGTGCCAGCCCAGGGGGACATGTGTGCCAGCCCAGGGGGACAAGTGTGCCAGCCCAGGGGGACAAGTGTGCCAGCCCAGGGGGACAAGTGTGCCAGCCCAGGGGGACATGTGTGCCAGCCCAGGGGGACATGTGTGCCAGCCCAGGGGGACAAGTGTGCCAGCCCAGGGGGACAAGTGTGCCAGCCCAGGGGGACATGTGTGCCAGCCCAGGGGGACAAGTGTGCCAGCCCAGGGGGACAAGTGTGCCAGCCCTGGGGGACAAGTGTGCCAGCCCTGGGGGACAAGTGTGCCAGCCCTGGGGGACAAGTGTGCCAGCCCAGGGGGACATGTGTGCCAGCCCTGGGGGACAAGTGTGCCAGCCCAGGGGGACATGTGTGCCAGCCCAGGGGGACAAGTGTGCCAGCCCAGGGGGACAAGTGTGCCAGCCCAGGGGGACAAGTGTGCCAGCCCAGGGGGACAAGTGTGCCAGCCCAGGGGGACAAGTGTGCCAGCCCAGGGGGACAAGTGTGCCAGCCCAGGGGGACAAGTGTGCCAGCCCAGGGGGACAAGTGTGCCAGCCCAGGGGGACATGTGTGCCAGCCCAGGAGGACAAGTGTGCCAGCCCAGGGGGACAAGTGTGCCAGCCCAGGGGGACAAGTGTGCCAGCCCAGGGGGACATGTGTGCCAGCCCTGGGGGACAAGTGTGCCAGCCCAGGGGGACAAGTGTGCCAGCCCAGGGGGACAAGTGTGCCAGCCCAGGGGGACAAGTGTGCCAGCCCAGGGGGACAAGTGTGCCAGCCCAGGGGGATGTGTGCCAGCCCAGGGGGATGTGTGCCAGCCCTGGGGGGCATGTGCCAGCCCTGGGGCGGAGGTGCCAGCCCTGGGGCGGAGGTGCCAGCCCTGGGGGACGTGTGCCTGCCCAGGGGGACGTGTGCCTGCCCAGGGGGACGTGTGCCTGCCCAGGGGGACGTGTGCCAGCTCTGGGGCGGAGGTGCCAGCCCTGGGGGGCATGTGCCAGCTCTGGGGCGGAGGTGCCAGCCCTGGGGGGCATGTGCCAACTCTGGGGTGGAGGTGCCAGCCCTTGGGGCATGTGCCAGCCCTGAGGTGGCATGTGCCAGCCCTGGGGGGAATGTGCCAGCCCTTGGGGGCATGTGCCATCCCTAGTGGATGTGTGAGAGCCCCGGGGGACGTATGTGAGCCCTGGGGGATGTGTGCCAGCCATAACCAGAATAAGGGGGCCATATCTAGTATGGGGGAGCTATATCCCAGGATGAGGACCATGTACCAGGAAGAGGGGGCTATAAGAGACATATACCCCATATGATTTGTAAGACGGACACTGACATTATAAGACGGACCCCATTTAACATTAAAAATAATTTTTTTCTCTTTTGCTTCACCAAATTTGGGGGTGCGTCTTATAATCAGGTGCGTCTTATAAAGCGAAAAATACGGTAAATCTGCAGGGGGTTGAATACTACTTGTAGGCACTGTATATCCATTTGTTTTTCCTGTGACCACGTAGCATATGTGGATCGGTGGATTCTGCAGCAATCATTACATGAAATATATACTGATTATGGGTCTCACAACCTGGCCAGGTGAACAGCAATAACTCAATTCTGTAATAATATTCTAACAAGGATAAGACTCTATTTGTGCTTCTGCATCTTTTACAGTTTTCTCTGCATTGTGGAACTTTGGCAGTGACAGTCCAGAGGTGTATATTTAGTCATTGTGCTAGGACTGGTGATATATATGGTACCCCCACTGTGCGCCTCAATAATCTGATAATTGGATGATAGCAGATCAGTCGTTACCTCCTTTACTTATCTTCGGTCAATTCCCTAATTGTTCTGACAATGAGGGTGCCCCATAGAGCTGGCTTTCCTCACAACATCCAAAAATTATCCCTTTATTTAGCGAGCAGGAACAGGTTAGATGTTTTACAAAGACGAGGCAATGGCTTCTCAACTACGAGTAAAAAAAAAAGGTATCTTTTTTTTTTTTTTTTAATTGTTTAGAGTTTCAGAGTTTCATCTAGAAAAATCAAAGTGAAAAAAAGTCCAGCGAGATTTACTGGAATACAGATTTATTTTAAAACATCAAAAACTGCCAAATTTTACAAGGACCACGGTGTGTATAAAGTCTTTATGCAAACCATACTGCTTGTAAAATTTGGAATTTTTGATGTTTTAAAATAAATCTGTATTCCAGTAAATCTCGCTGGATTTTTTCTTCACTAAGGCCGGTTTTCACATCATGATTTTGGAGTTTTCGAGTGTATCCATTTCAAAACAGATACAGTCGGATCCGAAATCGGATCCCATGTATCCCTAAGGGGCTCGGATCGGATGTGTGCCTTTTGCCATCCGATTTTGGCACCATCCGATCCTGTCCGATTTGAGCACGGACACAAAAACGCAGCATGCTGAATTTTCATGTCCGAGATTGAAATTGGACAGCCTCGGATCCGAGCCCCGATGACATGGGAGCCTATGGACATCAGATCAGAGTTGAACTTGGATCCAATGTCAGCTCCGTGCTTATGTACTGAGCATGCCCAGAGGCAGTGCTCAGTGCATAATTAACCCTGTCTGTCCCTGTCACTCCCTGCCTGTCTGTCTTCTATCTCCGCTCTCCTCTATCCTCCCACTCGTCCTCCCCTCTGTCCTCTCCCCTCCGGTATGTGGAAAAAAAAAATCCTCCCAGAGGATACTTTACCTTCCGGCGGCTGCGGGAATGTGACAGTCCCCTTCTGGTGGCTGAAAAGCCTGTGGTGATGTCACAGAGTCGGTCATCCTGACACATCAGGTGACCGTCTCTGTGACATAACGAGAGGTCCTTGCAGCCACCAGAAGATCAGGAGACTGTCGAATGGAACCGGCGGAAGGTAAAGTATCCTCTGGGAGGATTTTTTTTTTTTTCACATACCGGAGGGGGAGAGGACAGGGGGGGAAGATGGGGGCGAGGATAGAAGAGAGGGAGAGCCTAGATAGAAGAGGGACAGGCAGGGACAGACAGGGAGTGACAGGGACAGATAGAGAAGATGCAGGGACAGGCAGGGAGAACAGGATCCACATGGATCCTGCATAGACTCGGATCGGATGGCTATTTGCCATCCGAGTGCAGGGATCCGTGTGGATCCATGGCTGTCCGTGGGGATCCTGCTGAGACATCAAATCGTGATGTGAAACCGGCCTTAGATTTAAAGCCTCGAACCAGGTCGGTATCCTTGCAGGATTGAGCCGGACGAGCCAGAACTCAATTACTATATCAGTGAGCTGCTACTCCCATCTCCCCTTTCCTTGTTACTCATCTATAAAAATGGAATGATTTTTTTTTCTCACTTTTCATCTGTTTGCAGCCCTTATGCAATTCATTGTTTTTACAGCAGCAGCTGTTAATCAAGTACAGTGTTAAAGAATTGTAATATGTCAGTGAAAATCAGATGCTGCTCTAAAGGTCGGTTTACACGTTGCGATGTCCCAGCAACCCGACCAACGATGGGGGTCGCTGGGACATCATTATCTGATCCCTGGTGAGCTGTCAAACAGGCAGACTCGCCAGCGATCAGCGACCAGTGAGAACGCTGGTAACCAGGGTAGACAGCGGGTAACTAAGCAGAGCGCTGCACTTAGTTACCCGATATTGACCCTGGTTACCTGTCCCAGTGTGTACTGTGCGGCCCTGGGCATCGGCCAGGAAGTGGATGATCGTTGGTCTCCCGCTGTCACACACGGCAATGCTGGAGACCAACGACCGATAAACGGCCCTGGCCTTTCTGCAACGATCAGCGAGCTGATCACTGATTGTTGCAGGAAGTCACACGTAGCAACTTCGCTACTAGGTCGCTGCAACGTCACAAGTTGCAGCGACATCGTTAACGATGTCGACACGTGTAACCCGGCCTTAAGTCTCATTATGGATTCCAAATATTTTCTCGCACCCGTAGATTTCAACAGATAAATCTCATATGATTTTCAAAGGACAGTCTTGCATGCTGGGATTTTTTTTACATGCAGATTCAGTCAGGGAAAAATATTGGTCATCTGCACTGCTTCATTGAATAACATTGGCCTGAGTGTGACCCAAGTTATTGGCGGATAGCACACAAAATACGTTTCTGTACACACTTTTTGTTAGGAAGCAGGAATAAGCTAATTGTTTTAAAATGTAGATGCATTGGTAACAAAGGTAGTCAACAGGTCTTAAAAAAATTGGCCAATTTTGGAAATGTTTCATTTTTGTGTACCTTCAAAAGAATACAAGTCCCATAAACAGCACTTTTGCAAAATGTTACCCTTCATTGCTCCTCTGCAAAATTTTCCTCCACACTGTCCCTCTGCAAAATGCCAACCCCCATCACCCATTTTTAAAATGTCCCCCCCACACTTTGTGTCTAAAAGACATTTGAATATTGGATGAAGGAAGCGGAGATACCCCGATAGCTCCATGGGCCTGATGATGTGCGCATTATAATGAGGGCACTCTAGCCATGAGCTCCCCATGGAGCCTCAGGACCCAGGCCATAGCCCAGATTTAATGTAAAAAATTGTAATGTATCCATGAAAATCAGATCTGATGTCTTCCGTATGGAATCTGATTTTTATTGTGTACTCATAGACTTAAATGGGGAAGTCTTATCCAACACATGGAAGAAATTAGTGCAGCTGTAGTTATTTTACAAACTCAGACTCAGTTAGGCTGGCTTCACATTAGCGTTTGTGTCTGCATGCTGATGGCATGCAGACACAAACGCTGTCAGAAGCAGTGTCCAAATGATGTGTCCGCAGCGGATAATGTCCGCCTGCGGACACATCACTATGGAGCCCGGCAGCCAATCGGCGCTGTCCGGGGGCGGAGATCAGCGCCGGAGATCTCCGCCCCCCCCGGCCGCCGGTAAGCTCCGGGACTGTCGGCGGGGAGAACAGCTGATGTGACAGCTGTTTGAATCTTCCCGCGCCGACACTGAGAGGAGATGTCGGCGTGGGAAGATTCAAACAGCTCTCACATCAGCTGTTCTCCCCGCCGACATCGCTAGGAGATTACAGGCGGCGGGGAGAAGGAGGACAGCAGAGGCTGAGCTGATCTCCCGGTGGCCGTCGGTGATCTCCTGTGACATCACCGGCGGCCACTGGGAGATTTTTCAATGGGTCCGCAGCGTTCTCCTGCGGTGTCATGCAGAGGACACTGCGGACCCATTGAAGCCAATGCATTTTTTGTACGCTTGGGGACGCTTGCTGATTGTCCAAGCTCCCCAAACGCACAAAAAAACCCAACATGCTGCGTCCCGGGTGCGGATGCTGGACACCGGAAGCAGCAGATATCGTCCGCATCCGCACCCGAACGCAGCAAACGCAGGCACCATGCGTTCCTATGTTAAACATAGGAACGCAGTGCGCATGCGTTTGACTGCGTATGGGAACGCAGCAATACGCTGCCTTCCCATACGCAAATGTGAAGCCAGCCTTAGTGACTTAAAAAACAAATGCTCGTCTACACTGAACCATTGACTAACATTGATCTGAGTGCAGTTTGTTTTTACATCGATAGCACTTGGACCAAACATATAGTCATGAGAACCTTCTCTTAGACTGACAGAACAAGACTCCATAGGCTTATGTGGCACCCCTGCGGGGGATTGCCACAGGATCCACCGGTGCAAGGAGGGGATTATACCTTGGTTCGCACAACACATACCACCTTCCACCCCAGACCTGAAGGGGGAGCTCGACTGGCTGCCTTAAGCTGGCTGCTAAAACAGACCAAGCACAGGACCAGGGGGCATAGCAGAAACAGGGACCCCGCAGAAGGCCCTCATAGTCAGTTTGGAGCAAAGCCCAGAGAGGCAGAAGAAGCGGTGGGTTCAGGCTCAGGCAGGACTCATCCCACACCGCAGAGCACAGACACAGAGGAGGCCTCATAACTTTCTAAGGTGGAAGTCCCAAGTTACACCAGGGACCTGGTTATTACTCTGGACTGTACCTGTTATGTGACCATCAGTAAAAGGTACCGAAACTACAATCCCTGTGTGTCTGTGTGCTTGCTTAACCGCCGCAATTCACTGCCCTGTCTGCAAAGACGCAACTACTACTCCCCTCATCCATCCCCGCTGCCCTGAGGTAAAGCTCCACCTGTGGGGAGCTGTGCCACATTCTGCTGCACCCACCATCACCTCAGCGGCCGGCTGCAGTGCTGGTATACCCGTTACCAGGTACCACAGGTGGCGGCAGGTTAACAATCTACTTATCCCCCACCATTCCCCGCCATTGAGGGTCCAGGGCACAGGACCGGGGATCGACCAGCCGTGATTCCCCAACGAAGCCGCTATCAGTCCCAATACCCGGGCACCCCCTACCTGTCGACCGCCTCACTTACATTATAATAGTGATTTCCAGGTCACACAGACCCCAGTGTGAGATAGAAAGTCACAATAGTGGTCGCATGACACAGAAGAGGAGTGAAGCTGGAAACTAGGAGATGATGTTCGTTGAGTAAATTACTGCACCTTCACTGCACTAACATTGAGATATTTCATTCAGCTAATACACAGCTCAAGTCTGGCATCACCTGCCCATGTATAAAACAGGTTAGACAGGTGACAGTCATCCGAAACAGCAATCTATACTTATCCTGTCCCATTCGTCATTAACTTCCTGCATCAGGGTGTTCATAGACATACAATTCCCTGTGCCACCAGAAGCCATGCCATATTACCACACCCAAGTGATGCGGGTGCCAATATGTTGCCCACTGCTGGTGGCACAGGCACCGGACACCAACGCTCCACACACCGCCTGCCTAACACCTCCCACAGCACCCTTCACCCCGCACAAAGCCTACTACCACCGTGCAACTTTCTAGAGGGATAAAGGACATGAGTGATGTCACAGTTTTGTGATCAGTCATGTGACCGGCCAGTGCAAGATTCATGTGACTGATCACAATGTGACAGTTCAACACTGCACTCAGCGCCACAAATGGTAGGAAGGGGATTGGGAGGGTGAGACAGTCACAGAGGGGACAGATAACCACAGAGAGGGGAGACAGCCACAGAGGAGACAGACTGCCACAGAGGAGAAAGGTTGCATTGGGTTGAAGTGTCTCAGGATCCGTGCTGCTGAATGAATGAAACCAGAAACTGGTTTCAATGGGTGTTCTTTATTCCTACGCGTTTCAGAGCGTTACCATGCTCCTTCCTCAGGGACAAACATTGTTTTTTGACCCTGAGGAAGGAGCACGGTAACGCTCTGAAACGCGTAGGAATAAAGAACACCCATTGAAACCAGTTTCTGGTTTCATTCATTCAGCAGCACGGATCCTGAGACAATACAACTATTGTTCACCAAATCGATCGTGGATGTGTGGGTCCTGCAGCAGCTGTATCCAGGCGCGCATACTTGTCTGTCACACAACTTTTCCAGGTGAGCAGCTTTCAATAAGTTTCTTGCTGATATCTGTAAGGAGACAAGAACCTATTTGCGCATTGTCTCACCCCTTATACACAGACGAGAAAGACAGCCACAGAGGGAATAGACTTCCACAGAGAGGACAGGCAGCTACAGAGGGGCAGAATACCACAAGGAGGAGAGACTTCAACAGAAGGGGGCAGACAGCCACAGAGGGGAGAGACTTCCACAGAGGGGGCAGACAGCCACAGAGGGGCCAGACAGCCACATAGTGGAGAGACAGACACACAGGGGCCAGACAGCCACATAGTGGAGAGACAGGCACACAGGGGACAGACTGCCACAGAGAAGAAAGACAGGCACAGAGGGGACAGACTGCCACAGAGGGGACAGAAAGCCACACAGGGGAGAGACAGCAACAGAGGAGAAAATGCCACAGATGGGAAAGACAGCCACAGAGGGGACAGACAGCAACAGAGGGGATAGACAGCCACAAAGAGGAAAGACAGCCACACAGGAGAAAGACTACCAAAGAGGAAAGAGACAGCAACTGTCATGCTTAATAGGTGGAATAACTGAGGGAACCAGGAAAGAGGATGGTGAGGTAGGTGAAGGGATTTATGGGAGCTAGTCTGACACTTAGACTAGGGGTACCTGGCTCACCCTGCTCTCAGAGGTAATGTCACGGTGTAGTGAGAATACTGATGAGGGAATGGCAGGTATGGGCAGGGTGACCAGGGAAGACTAGTCTGACTCTAGTCTAGGAACCCTGAATGGCCCTGATCCCGAAGGTATCTCTGATGGTGAGAAGGTTCGGGCCTCCAGCCTCTCCCTAAAACTCCTTCACCAGCCCTGCACTATTCCCCCCTCACCTCGCTCCACAGAATTAGGATACAGCAACTTCAAAGGAAAGGACATCAGCCACACTAACACACAGGTCAGCACAGCACGGCTTCCAGGCATAGAGTGAAACTCTATCAGCAGCACCACCTGGTGGAAGGAGAGGCTACTTAAAGGCTAGGGGGAGGGCAGTTCAGGTGAGTCACACATTAACTCCTCAACCAGCAGTTGAACCTAATAGTGAATGCAGTTGTGGAGTACAACACAGGAGGCAAAGACCCTCACAACCGTCAACCATGCAGCTCTTAAAGGCAAACACATACACAGCTGTATCCAGCAATGTCAGCGCCAACTAAGCGCATGACAGGTACCTCTGGAGTTGAGGAGGTTTGAGCCTCCACCCTTCCCCTAAACATTCGGCTAAGAGTCACTACCTCCACCCATGGATCAGGTCACCACAGCTACTCCCAAGGTAAAGAATCTCCTGGAAAGACTTCAGACAAGCAGCACTTGGGTCTTCACAGCACAAAGACCATGAAGAGTCTAACTCTATTAACAGCAACTGCTTGAGGTAAGGGGAGGCTATTTAAAGCCCAGGGGTCTGGCCACTAGATAAAGCTATACTTCCACCTGCTGAGCTGTACACCACACATTCAGCAACTGTAGCTTCAACATTAACCCTTACTAAACCAAGGGAAATAAACTACGATTTAACTACAGCAGAGCAATTCACGTGGACCACGGAGCAGTCAACACATAGTCACAGAGGGGGAAGAGAGCCACAGAAGGGAAAGACTGTCACAGAAGGGAGAGACTGCCACAGAAATGAGAGACAGGCACAGGGAAGAGACAGCCATATGACGGACATACAGCCACAGAGGGGACAGACAGCCACAGAGGGTACAGATAGCCAAAGAGGGGAGAGACAGCCACATAGGTGAACACAGCCACAAAGGAAACAGCCAAAGAGAAGAGAGACAACCACAGAGGGGAGAAACCAGCACACAGGGGAAAGACAGCACACAGGGGAAAGACAGCACACAGGGGAAAGACAGCACACAGGGGAAAGACAGCACACAGGGGAAAAACAGCACACAGGGGAAAGACAGCCTCAGAGGGCAGAGACAGCCTCAGAGGGGAGAGACAGCTACAGAGGGGAGAGAAAGCCACAGAGGTGACCAACTGCCACAGAGGGGAGAGACAGCCACAGAGGGGAGAGACAGGCACAGGGAAAAGACAGCCATATGAGGGGCATACAGCCACAGAGGGGAGAAACAGCAACAAAAATGAGAGATAGTCATAGGGGAGAGACAGCCACAGAAGGGACACACAGCCACAGAGGGGAGAGACTGCCGAATAGGGGACAGACAGCCACAGAGAGGAGAGACAGCCACAGAGGGGACAGGTAGCCAAAGAGGGGAGAGACAGCCACACAGGGGAAAGACAGACACAAAGTAAACAGCCAAAGAGAAGAGATACAGCCACAGAGGGGAGATACAGCACACGGGAGAGACAGAACACGGGAGAGACAGAACACGGGAGGGGAGAGACAGCACATGAGACAGTGCACAGAGGGGAGAGACAGCCACAGAGGGAAGAGAGACTGCCAGAGGGGAGAAACAGCCACAGAAATGAGAGTCACAGGGAGAGACAGCCACAGAAGGGACATACAAGCACAGAGGGGAGAGACATCCACATAGGGGAAAGACAAGAAAGACAACTAGCGAGGGGAGAGACATCCACATAGGGGAAAGACAAGAAAGACAACTAGCGAGGGGAGAAACAGCCACACAGGGGAGAGACAAGACACAGGGGACAGACAGCACACAGGGGACAGACAGCACACAGGGGACAGACAGCACACAGGGGACAGACAGCACACAGGGGACAGACAGCCACAGAGGGGAGGGAAAGCCACAGAGGGTAGAAACAGCCACAGAATGGACAGACAGACACAGAATGGACAGACAGTTACAATGGAGGGAGACTGCCAAAGAGGGGACACACAGCCACAGAGGGGAGAGAAAGTCACAGAGGGGAAAGACAGCCACAGAGAAGAGAGATAACCATAGAGGGGAGAAACAGCCACAGAGGGCAGAGGCAGCATACAGGGGAGAGGCAGCCCACAGGGGAAACACAGCCACAGAGGGGACAGACTGCCACAGAGGGGACAGACAGCCACATAGAAGAGAGAAAAGTACAGGGAAAAGACAGTCACAGAGGGGACAGACAGCCACAGAGGGGAAGGAAAGGACAGCGCCTCACGCATTGGTGTTTTCTTCAATGGTGTTTATTCCATGTCCATACAAGCGACGTTTCGACCTTTACAGGGCCCGTCACACAGGGACATATCGCCGGCGATGTTGCCGGCAACTGAGGGGCGTGGCCAGGTTGCGGCGACATCGCCGGCGAGTTGCCTCGTGTGACAGGGCGATAATCAGGCGAAAAATCGCCTGAGTAACATCGCCAGGTTTCCCAACAATGTTGGGAAACCTGGCGATGTTGGTCAGGCAATCCTGCCTGATCGCCCTGTGTAACGCGGCAACCTGCAATGTTGCGGGCGATTCCACCTATATCCAACATTGCGAGTGATCGCTTGCTGGGTTGGTGGGCAACCCAGCGAGCGATAGCCGTGGCAACTAGCCGGCGACATCGCCGGTAAGTTGCTCAGTGTGACAGCTCACCGGCGATGTTGTCAGGAATGCGCGCTCCCGCGATCCCCGGCAACATCGCCGGCGATATGTCCCCGTGTGACGGTACCTTACCAGGTTTTTATCAAGCTCATAGTATCAACAGAATAATCCCTTTATATAGTGCAAAACCCTCCCACATAATTACAATAACCAATCACATAGTGTTACACTCAATTAGAACAATACATTACTTTCCACATATTAAAAACATCCCAGCTGATAATATTGTATCATGATTCTCTTCATATCCCTCTGGTTACAATCATCCTCCTCATCGCAGCCATAGATTGCTCCTAAACTTGAATAACCATTTGTATGCACTAAGAACCAAAACAAACCATCCTCCAGTCAATGATTGGCATTCTGGGTTGCCATAGCTTCAGTCTCCTGCGTAAGCGTTTACCCACACCTTCTCGTTGGGCTCATCCGTTGGGCTTGTAATAGGACAACCTTGCGCATGCGTCCAGATGTCACTTCTCTTAGCGTCTGTTACCTTGGAGAGGTCACTTACTTCATTCCCTGCTTGGTCCGGGTGTAACTCCCTGGACGTGACTTGCACCTCGTGGATTGGGTAAAGTATAGACTCAGTTGAAAAGGCCACGTGGTGCTGTGCCCCTATTTGTTTTTGTAGCCACAGAGGGGAGAGACAGCCTCAGAGGGGAGAGACAGCCAAAGAGGGGAGAGACAGCGCCCAAGGGAAAGACAGCACACGGGGAGAGACAAGCACAGAGGAGTGACAGCACACATGGGTGAGACAGTGCACAAAGGGGAGACACAGCACACAGTGGAGATTTAGCACACAAAGGAGAAACGGACAGAGAGGGTAGACAGGCACAGAGAAGAGAGACAGGTGCATGGGAGAGAAGGCCACGGAGACACAGCCGCCGGAAACAGACGGCCACAGAGGGGGGACAGGCAGAGAGAGAAGAGACAGGCACAGAGACCACCCTCCCAATGCGATAGCGTCGGGCCCACATCTAGTACTACAATATGCACATTCTTCTATATATAGTAAAATAGAGATAATGGAGCAGAAAAAACTCCACCCTCCACATTATCTATAGGATGAAGTAAATAGATTCTATATTTCTTCATTTGCAGAAACAATATAATGGCAGCAGGGGGAAATTAGTATAAATATACAAAAGAAAATAATGGACTCACCTATAATGCCCATCCAGATCCGCTTCTCCTTCCTCTCCGAGCCGTAGATCACTGAGCACTTGTATCTTCCTCCATCAGATATTCGTATATTATAAATAGTCAGGATTATCATTCCGAATGTTAATTCTTCTGAGCTCAGGGAATATCTAGGAGATGACTTCCTCACAGTATTATTATAGATCAGGATTTCCTTATTCATGAAGCTCCAGAATATTGTGAGATGATTGAGATCTATAGGAGGTTCGTCCACTGTGATCAAGACAGGAATCCGAGCGTCCGATCCCAGCCTGGCGTCATGTACGGATGATCCGGTCAGCTCCAGTGATGACACTGTGGATAATAATATATACTTATTATATAATCACCAGTTATTATATACTGACCACTAAATTTTCATGTTCTATAGCAGAGATCTTTAACTCCATACCTCGAGGGCCACCAACAGGTCCTGTTTAAGGATTTCCTTAGCATTGCACTAGGGTTGGAATCATGACATGTGCAGGTGATTATAAATCCTGACACCTGCACTGTTGGCGGCCCTCGAGGACTGGAGTTGGAGATCTCTGCTCTATAGTAACTGCAGAGCAATAAATAACTAGACCGAAAGAAGGAGAAACCGTCTTTCTTCCAGAGGTTACTGTCCTACAGTGATGAAAAGAGACAGTTTCCATCAATATAATTAATCCCTGGCTAAAATGTACCAACAAATAATTATTTTAGGTAACTGGTGACAGACAGTCTTCATTTTAGCAATCCTTGCAAAATCAGGACTATAGACAAGAACACGACTGTAACTAAGGTACAGCTCCATCACAGGAACTAGGAATCACAATATGATTAATTCAATGGTTGTTCAACCATCAACAAGATCAAACAGAAATGTACCCATAAAATAGATACTTTATTCAAAACATAATAGAAAAAGTGCACACAACAAACAACAAAGCTAAAATCTGGTAGGTGAATGGAAGGAGCAAATACCCTGCACTTGACAATGTCATGGGGATTTGGTCGTGTTCTGCTAACCACCTCTACCCATTTTATATATGTAGAATAAACACACAACTGCTGTATCTTGGAATAAAATGGCCACAGCACCTTTTATTAATATTTACACAAACCTGGGTGCCTCCCACATGGGCGACCCCACACATATAACTATCAAAAGTTAATAGATCTAATCCAGAGGCAAACCTCACTTTTTACTTGTTTCCCTGGCCGCACAATTATTAGCCCAGGGAGAGGGGTATTAACACCTCATGGTTAATACTCCCAACCTATGAAAGTCCTACACCTGCTAATTAAAATGTTTTACCAAAAGTCACTATTCCCCAATAGTGACCCCCTCAACCTTACCAACCTCCCTGGCAGTTGCAAAACCAACCCAGGGATAGAAGTATTAACACCCCATGGATAATACCCCTAACCTTAGCGCGACCTACGCCCACTAGTTTCCCAACCTCCCTGGCCGCACCACCACCAGCCCAGGAAGAGAGGTATTATGGTTAATACCCCCATAACCTTAGCAGAATAATTACCTTGCTGTACCGAAGCCACTATTCCCTAATAGTGGCTTCTCACCAAAGGACATGACCATTTATCCCGCCTCTGAACCAGACCTATCCACCGCCACAGGCTCGGTTGTGTGACACCTTATGTGACCTGGACCCACCACAAACCCATATTCCCTAAATACTGCTTTAAGAACAAGAGACTCAACATCTCCCAAATGCGCCCATAATGTCACCCTTGACGTGAATATTAACCATTCACCTGCCACCCTTGATGCACTCCAAAAACTGCACTGACAACCAACCCAGTGCCTTTGAAACTTCTCCCCTTCCCCCCACGATTAATCCTGCACCCTTTTTTATACGGCTGCACCACTATTAACTTTCCCTTTGCAGCGCCATATGAGGCTGCCCCAATCTGTTAAGTATCATTCATATTAACCATATAAAGCTGCCCCTAACTATTAAGCATCAAACCACAGCACCCATAAGAGCTGCCACCGTTGTTAAATATCTCCCAGCAGCCTTACATACTGACTCACCGTAGCCAGGTTGCGCACGTGTCGGGCTGTCGCTGCTCCCTGTCACGGTACCGCGCCCGAGGCTGTGTGGGCCCAGTGGTCCAGATCAATAAAGTTGGCCGAACAGATAAGGGGTTAATTCTTGTCGTGACGCCACCTGTGAGAGTTCCGGTGATGTCCACCGGTGCTGCTTGGGCCTCCGGGGATGGAATGCAGCAAGATGGGACGCTCCCCACAGGACGAGCGGGAGTCCCCGGAGCCAGGAGCTGCACAAGAGGTTGTGAGGCAGCTTAGTTCCCTTCTTCATGTGGAGCGAAACAGTTCATAAGAAACACGGACACCATTAGTCTCTGCAACGGGTACTTTACTGTAACCAGCAGGTGATACATGATATACAGATAACGGGTAACGGACCGGGTGGACTTGGTAATGACCGGTGTTGTCTCAGAGCTCCGCGGTGTTCCTCCATTCTAACTTATTCTAGGTGAGTTGCCGATGTCGCCTTTGAGTGCCAAGGTAGGGTACAAGGGACTACTTAAATGGCACTGCCGGTGTGTACGTTCCGGTGTGAGGGGTAGTCTGGGTCCTTTTGGTGGGTACTCCGCTGGCAAGACAGCTCTGTTTGTGGCGGCGGTGGGGTACTCCTGTAGAGCAGTCCCTCCACTCTTGGTTTGCATAGCAGTGATAAACGACTACCAGCTTCGGAACCAGTGATCCGGTTGTAGATGGGCATGGGTGTATTTTGACCCGCATGTGTTCGCCCAGAGTCCGGTTGTTGAGGCACCGGGGCAATGGCGCCCAACCGGTGGTGGCCCAGGGGCTGCATGGAACTGTGCAGGGCCCCCTCTCCTACGTTCCTCCCAGCCACCTCGCTTCTTCCTCCTTCTCCTACATTGAAGACTCTCTTTCTGCTAACTTCTCCTCTAACACACTACTCCTCCACTCCGCCCACCAGGACCTTATTGGCCCTCTATGCTGATGTGCATGTAGGGTATGGAGCTCTGAGTTTTAACCGTGTCATTGCCTAGTCAGAGAATATTACATCTGCAGTCTGGGATGCAATACACTCTTGTGACACACTCGTTGCAGGGCGCCACAATACCACTGCAACAACTGCTGAGTATTAAAGCGAACCTGTCACCCCCTCCAGACATCTAAAGATAACATAGCCACCTTCTGCAGCACTAAGGCTGCAGTCTGACAAGGTGTCTATAGCATTTATGCTCCCTTGATTCACTGAAATAAAGACTTTTATAAAATCTGTTTCAAACCTGATCCAAGACCGGGAGGCGGGCTTTCAAGTGTCTGTCTCCCTCCTCTGTGGTGTCAGTCATCCCTCTCTGCTCTCTGTGCACCGCCTCCAGGGCCATCTCCCTGCATTACAGAGCTTTGTCAGCTCTGCTACAACACAGAGCTGCTGTTATAGGAGACCCCACAGTAGTAAATCTAGCAGGAGGACCCTGAGCAGAGAAAGCACTGCCTGCTACGTAGCAGCCCTTGAGCTGAGCTGTCAGCAGTGCAGCAGAGTTGAGTTTGTGCTTTAGATCAGGGGCTGAGGACGAGCAATGCTGCTGGGTACAAGAAACTGAAAGTGAAAACTGCTCAGCTCAAGGGCTGCTACGTAGCAGACAGTATCCTCCTGCTAGATTTACTACTGTGGGGTCTCCTATAACAGCAGCTCTATGTTGTAGCTGGAGCTGACAAAGCTCGGTAATGCAGGGAGATGGCCCTGGAGGCGGTGCACAGAGAGCAGAGAGGGATGACTGACACCACAGAGGAGGGAGAGAGACACTTGAAAACCCGCCTCCCGGTCTTGGATCAGGTTTGAAACAGATTTTATAAAAGTCTTTATTTCAGTGAATCAAGGGAGCATAAATGCTATAGACACCTTGTCAGAATGCAGCCTTAGTGCTGCAGAAGGTGGCTATGGTATTTTTAGATGCCTGGAGGGGGTGACAGGTTCGCTTTAACCCAACCGCACCAACATAAAGTCACAATAACTGATAAGCAGCACCAGTGGCACTCAAAACTGCAACAACTGCTAAGTATTACCAGCAGCACACACCCCTAAAGAACACCCCACTGTTAAATATCTACCAGCAGTGCCTGTATAGCACTGCAACAACTGTTAAGTATCACCATCTGCACCAGTAAAAGGCTGCCACCATTGTTACTTATCCCCCAGCCGCACCGATAAAAGTGCAACAACTATGACAAAACACCTGTAGCACCCATATAAAGCCTTTCCAGTTGTTAAATATCCCACATCAGTCCTGTATAATGCAGCACCCTGACCAACTCTTGGTGCCACCACTTAACATCACCCAGTATGCACCGGGCCATCTCCAACCCTTAGACAAATGTGCCCAGTACCGTGAACCACCTATTCAAGCACGCACCTTGAAACGCTCCCATTAGCTGCCTTCCCAAATCCATCCACCCACCCTCGGGACCCTTAATAAACTTGCTGATAAATACCCCCATTAAAAACCCCCAAAAAACTACCTCTACACCTTGTACAACAAATAAAGTTCCCCTTACCAAGCTACATCGGAGAAGTTCTTGGATCAGTTGCAGCGGAACCTTCCTGTTGTCGCTCCCCTCTTGGCGAGCTCGACAGTGTGATACCACTGAACTCTGAACCCCTTGTGACTTCAGGGGGCTCCTCGGAGAAACAAACCGACGCCATTGGCAATCCCACTCTTTGGTCACCGCAACCTGGACACAAGCAGCCGCTTCTCCTTCTTTGTCTGCATTTGAATGTACCCTCACCGACCTGCGTGGCACGACACCACCGTAAGCCATGGGCACATCCTTGCCCCTTGGTGATGTGCATGCTGTCCTCCAGCCCCCCTGACACCTGTAGCAGGCTACTCGCTCCCCCAATGCATGCTAGGTTCAACCATGGCCGCTGGCACCCTGAAGGGTGTGGTTGTCGACATCAAGGACCCTGGCCTCTACACTACCCGCAGACTGCAAAGAGGCCGGATAATTCAGTTACCAAAGTCGCACCCCCGAATGGCACAGGCTCCGCTGCAGCTCACCCCACAGCCGTTACTGCTGCGGGATTCTCCCCTGCCAATGAAGGGAGGCTCCCTCCACAATATCAAGATGCTGGGCACGACCCCCGGCCGGAAAATTTACGGGGAACACTGTAAATCCAGTCTGGGGCCTGCAGGCCGCAGGGCTGGAATGCCAATTCCAGTCGGCTGCAGCTCCAGTGAGGATTCGGGACCTCAACCCCTGATGGGTCCCCACAGAGGGTGCTCCTGGTGCATGATGCGGCTCACCTATCATCCACGGCCGGGAAACTAGGGCCCATCACGTATCTGGCTGGCTACCCTGAAGCACAGAATCCGGGAGGGATAGATGAATCGGACAACTACAGCTCCTGTGCACTTCTGTGCATTTCATGTTGGTTCCTGCGGCACAAGAGGAGGTACCTCCCCCTTCTCACTCCATATATCCACCCCCATAACTCTTTATACGCCCATAGGATGTGATGATGTAGAGTGGACTCACTGGACCTCTGGTGGTGCAGTGGTAGCTGTAGACCCGATACTCAAGAGACAGGAGAGTGACTTTCATAAAAGGGGAAAGGTGCCTGAGGGGAGGAGGGGAGGACCCTCTGGATCGCGACACTGTACCACGTAGTGGAGCACCATCAGATGTAACCCCTGTACAGGGATAAACCCATTACAGCACCAGGAGGCCAAGATGCCGCAAATCCCAGACCAGAGGGGCGACCTGTACAGACCGGAATGTAGAGGGGGAGAGACTGTGGAATGCTAGCTCTGTCTGTGGAGAGGATCCTGGGTGATATGTGTAGTCTCGGATAGGCTGATCCAGCCAGTAGAGGTACCCGGAGGGTCCCGTGAGGAAAGGCTAGGCCAGCTCGGGGTGATATCCAGAGTGTCCAGAGGGATCCAGGATAAGAAACTGCTAGCAGTGGATACTGTGAAGACAGAGGAATTAGTAACTTGCAATGCAACAGTCTTTCTTTCACAGAGCACAGCTGAGTGTGACCTGGACAGCCAACTTCGAAGAGAATGAGAAAGTTGCCCAGGCACCTCCCATAGGGGAAGGTGCCTTTTATGTTCAGAGCAGCAGCACTCAAGCAGAGACCTAATGGGAAACAGATGCATTGCTCCTATGGGCGCGCATCCTAAGAACATTTTGAGGAGACCTGCCAAGAGAACGCAGGTTCCTAGCAGAGAAGGAGACAGGAGACGTGGATACTGGAAAACTGCCGCCGCCACCGCACCCCCCATCCCGCCCACCACATACACCGGGAGTCAGACAGCAGGACCACTGCCTTGCTTGTGCCTCCACTCCTCCATATGGCTGATTTGCATAGCTTACAAATTAGTCATGTGGACAGCAGCTAGCGGTACTGGAGCCTCACAGTGGCCCCCTCCCACTGGGGGCCCCGGTTCAATGCACCGGCTGCACAAGTGGTAGGTCCACCTCAGGACAGTTGCATGGAACCATGACCAGGGTGAGGAGAACCAGTGAAACTGGGTGGTGAGCGCCGATCTAGTTTTATTAAACTCATACAGTATGCTGACAATTGCACATTAAAAAGTATTTTTTTTAGTTCACAGTGAAAGAGGTTCTGGACACTGAAATGGCCACAAGCCTGCAGTAAAATATGTGCTATTTCAAACATTGTTATGATTACAATACATTACATTTTAATTTCAATACAGAGATAATATGATTTCTTGGTGTCCATACAATATTGCACAATGCCACTGAATACAGTATAAGGTCATATGCATATATTATTAATCCTCCATTTGCTGTGTCATGCTGAATTGTTTCTTAAAGGTACTGCACAATCAAATAAACCATATTCCCGCAGTAGATGATAAATGTAATCAATAAAGTTTACTGCCCATAGAGAGTATGAAGGACCAGTGACCACGTGGCCCCTAAGCCCCCAGCTTGAAACTAAACACGGCGTCACCTCAGGCACCCATGGAAGGCAAATGCATTCCAAATACCAGAAGCATGTCATATCCTGTCTAATGGGATGCAAATGCCCTCTAAATACCATAAACTAGAGCGACCTGTAATGATTTATCACCAGAGGTTGCCACTAGAGGGAAATCAAATGAAATATATCCAGAGTTACACACTTTGAAGGCCACAAATATACTAGGGTTCATCTATAAGAGGGTTCATAACGATAGGGCATAAGGACATAAATATATGTCCCCCTATTCTTGCATAATTTGTTCAAATAAAAGAAGGGGTAGATGGCAAAATGATAAGAGGAGGAGGAGTAAGGAGCAACAAGCAGGGGCGTAACTACAATGGGTGCAGGGGTAGCGATCGCACCCGGGCCATGTAGCCTAGGAGCCCCAAAAGTCCCTTTGTCCTATAGAAAGACTAATACTATTAAAGATTTGCAATAACTGAGGGCCCCGTTGGAGCTTTTGCATCGGGGCCCCTGGGCCTGAAGTTACGCCACTGGCAACAAGGTGCGGTGACGTACCTAATGGTCATAGTTTATCCAAACTGCACACTTATAATACAAGTGTGGTATAAATATTTATATGTCCTGTACAATATAATCACTAGATTAAGGAAACAGTGGATAGGCAAAGTACACCAATTTTGAGTACAATGGCCATATGTGTCTATTCCCAACTTGGGACAGATGCCAGACAAAGGTGGTAAGCTGCAAGGGGGAGAGGCCAAAATGGCTGCAGGACTGGGTTTATAAGCCTCGAGGGTGGACCAGACCTATGAGGTCAACAGAAAAAGGAGGACACTGCACTGCATGGGACAGCAGGGGGTATTGGCAGTTAGCCCAGTGAGAGGCTTATCAGTCTGTGGGCAGCGGCAAGTGGCCGCAGTGCCCCACACAATTATATAAAGCTTGCAAAGATAAGTTGCTCATTCAGCCCCCTAGGGTGAACTGATTCCATCCAAAAATCCATCTTCTCTCTCTTTGAATAATCATTTTATCCCAGTCCCCCTTTTGGGACTACTTCAATGCATTTAAAGTGAATTGCCTCCAGATTACCTCCATACTGACATGAGATTAGGTACCATATATATATATATATTTGCTGATACATTTAACTTACATATTGCTGACACAGTATGTGCTATACCTATATTTAGCTGTAAGAGCTGTCCACCAGAAACTTTCCATATACAGTGAACAGGTGGTAAATGTCACCATATATAAGACACACTATGGGAGGGACCTCGCTGTCACTCACTCCATGCTGAGCTATGTAACACATGTTCCAGCTCTCATGCCCATCAGAAGCCTGGCTGCTCTGGAAAGATGTGTTTAAGACTTCTCAAGGTACAATACAAGATAATATTGTGGTACCATGTTAGCCAGAAAAATCGATGTAAATACTTAAGTCCCAAATAAATTGAGAAAAGTATTCTAGGGGTGATACCTTTATTGGCTTACAAGAAAAATTATATTTGTAAGCTTTCAGGACTCAATGGCCCCTTCATCAAACAATATCACAAATGAATTACTGAGACATTTAAATAGGTATTACAGCAGGACATGAGGTAATGCTAAGTACAGATGGGCTAAGGAAATTGAATTAAGGTCTTTGTTACTGATCCGAATGAGGTGGAGGTGGTTTTTTACAGATCTGAAGACCTTCATGTGGAGGTGTGAACTGTGTCCATGTAATGACTGATGAATCCAGGTGTCACATTCTGTTCCATTGTTAGAGAATGGAACATTCTTATAAGTTTGAATTCCCAGATTTTTTGTTGTGTATCATTTTTAAAGTGACCTTTCAATATTAAGGTACCTTTACACCCCGCCACAGTGCCTAGCAACTGGTATCAACCGCACGTGCACGTTTTTCACGGTTGCTAACGATCGCCGATACCGCATGTACACGCCGCCATTTCGTTGTCAACTGAAGGCATCTTTGTTCCCCAGAAGTTCCGACAGATCCTTCGGATAACTTCCTGTTGAATACCTTCCCCACTTCACACGCCGCAATCAGTAGAGGAATGTGGGCGTACAAGTACATAGGCGTGACGGAGTTGTGTATTCCGTGACGCTAACACGCTGATTAGACAATGCAATAGCGTCATAATTGGCCAGCCTGCGCAGGAAGGCTGGCTAATACATGACGCTATTGCATTTGTGTAGTGTGAATGTAGTGTGAATTGTGTAGTGTAAATATGGCACCCTGTGAAGGGACAGCCAATGGAAACACAGTAGCCCCTACCAATCATCGCTGATGGGGCGCAGTATCCATGAGGCTGTATCACTCCCCTGGGAAATCACTAGGTGACGGTGATTCAATCATTGTGCCCCGTTTAGACGCCACAACCAGGGCAATTGTGCCTTTGTGTTGCCTTGTGCTTTTGAACACGGCTCAGAAACAGGTATCCGAGTCAACTGCAGGAAACCCGATAACTTTCCCTATTTACACGCCGCCATTTTGTAGCAATTTCAAGACAACAGGCACAAAAATCCCCATTGCCAGGCAGTTTCTACCACGCAGTGGTGGTGTGCAAAGGTACCTTTAGGACTTTTAGATCTGCCATACTGTGTCCAGGTCTAGAGAAGAGAATTCATACAGGCGAGTCCAGCTTATTTTCTATCGTGTGTCTATGTAGATTTATCCTTGTTTGTCATTTTTGCATTGTTTCCCCAATATTTGTCCCTGCATTGCACCTTGTCCATTGTATCATATACACCACATTGGAGGATGTACAGTTGTGGCCAAAAGTATTGACACCCCTGCAATTCTGTCAGATAATACTCAGTTTCTTCCTGAAAATGATTGCAATCACAAATTCTTTGCTATTATTATCTTCATTTAATTTGTCTTCAATGAAAAAACACAAAAAGAATTGCACTAAAGCCAAATTGGATCTAATTCCACCAAACATAAAAAAGGGGGTGGACAAAAGTATTGGAAGGTTAGAAAAATCATGTGATGCTTCTCTAATTAGTGTAATTAACAGCACCTGTAACTTACCTGTGGCACCTAACAGGTGTTGGCAATAACTACATCACACTTGCAGCCAGTTGACATGGATTAAAGGGAACCTGTCACCTGGCTCTAAGCCCCTACACTATCACTACCTGTCCCTGCACCTTCCTAGCTGTTCCCTATCTATCCCTCTCTGAGCTAAATCCACCCTATAAAACAGCAGAAAAATAACTTATAACTTACAGCCATCCCTGAGGCTGGGGACTGAAAAGGCGGCCCCAGGCTCCATTCTGCCCCTCCACAATGCAGCAGCACATGCCCCGCTGGGCGGCGTTATTCTTTCTTCATCGCCGCCTCCTCCATCTGGAATCTCCCGCCGTTGTCTGTCCCATTTTTGGAGTTTTGTGTGAAATGATCAATGTTTTGCTTTTTGCTTCATTCTCTTTTGTGTTTTTTCATTGAAGACAAATTAAATGAAGATAATAATAGCAAAGAATTTGTGATTGCAATCATTTTCAGGAAGAAACTGAGGATTATCTGACAGAATGGCAGGGGTGTCAATACTTTTGGCCACAACTGTACATGATCCTATAGTCCTGGTTTGTGTTGGGTATAGGGACTGTATCTGTTGGTAATATGTGGGCACAGGTCTTGCATTTCTTGCTGTTACAGGGGAATGTGCCCGTCTGTGATGGTGATGTGAGGACACTTCTGACAAGGAGATTCATTAGGTTGGGGGCTGTTTATAGGAGAGCAGGGGCAGTTCTGGGAATATGGCTTTCAGTTTGTGGTCTTTGTGGAATATGGGCTGAAGATCAGTGCCAATTCTCCTTAGGATGTTCATGTGAGGATTGTATGTGACCACTAGAGGCGCCCTGTTGTTGTCCTATTTCTGTTTGTAATCCAGGAGGCGGCTTTTTGGGATCCTAGCAGCTCTGTGGATCTGTTCATCTATAACCACTGGATGATAGCCTTCTTGTAGGAATATTTTCCTCAATGATAGTAGTTGTAGTTTTCTGTCCTCTTTGTCTGAACAGAGCAGAATGTGCGGCAGAGCTTGACTGAAGATCATTGATTTTTTTGGGGTGTCTTGGGTGAAAGCTGTTCCATTTCAGGTGCTGGACGTCCTGCGGGTTTATGGTAAAAGACCATTTCCACCTCATCTGCATCAGTAACAAAGACTTTAATTTAATTTCCTTAGCCCATCTGTACTTAGCATCACCCCATGTCCTGCTGTATTATGTATTTAAATGTCTCAGTAATTCATTTGTAATATTGTCTGATGAAGCCGTCTGAGCTCTGAAAGCTTCCAAATATAATTTTTCTTGTAAGCCAATAAAGGTATCACTCCTAGAATACTTTTCTCAATTTTTTGGGGACTTACTGTAAGTATTTACACCAATTTTTCTGGCTAACACGGTACCACAATATTATTTTGCATTATACTTTGGAGAATGGAAGATATCCCAATGTACTGAACACATATGGATCTGGAAAACCTACTGAAGAAACTGGCACAACTGAACAGCGACATCTTCTTTTTATCCAGATACAAGAAGGAAAACTTAATCCCTAAAGGTCTAATGATGAGGAACCCAACTCATTTTACCTATAATACACACTTTTCACAGAAACCTTGCTACAGATCATCTGAGAGACTGAGGAATCAACTCATTGGATTATTCTACAACAAAATGAGAAACGTCCAAAAAGAAATAAAATAATATGTGGAGCAGAGAGACTCCGTGCACCCTACAATCTCCATTACACCTTAGGTAAACCCCATAACAGCCCCCTCTAATGTCTGATCCCCTTCTAACCCTCCAACTGATAATTGTAGATCATTAATAACTGTGATATCGACACCTGCTCGTCCTCCATGATTCTCAGTGGACACCCCCCATATAATCTCACTGACCTGAGGGACACAGAGCCCAGAAGACCATCATCCTGAAGACGTCCATTACAAGAGGTCAATCATTTTACATTCTTTTCTCCACAGATTAGCAGAATACTGAGGAGTACAGGAATGTGTTCTCACATCCCAGAGTAACCCTCCTCCTCCAGGTTCACTTTCTATACCAAGTACAGAGGGTGTAACCCTTTCCTCACTCAGGTGTGTTGTTGTATAATTCCTTTCTGCAGGATGACTGATTGCTCTCATTATATTGGGTGTGTAGAGTATATAAAGTACAGCAGGAGCATTACCTGCTTGACAACACGTTTCTTCTTGTCTTGTGCCTCGGCTCCTCCAATAGCATACCTCCCAACTTATGAAGAACAGAAAGAGGGACAAAAGATGTAGCCACACATTTTAGCCACGCCCCTAACCACACCCATTTACAAGTGACAAACATTCAACATATTCCCTTATTAATATTAAACTTCTGATTATTGCATTTTTGCTGCATTTTTTTTTCCTTTTCCAATTCATTTGATGAAATTTATAGCAATGAGGAAAGACGGCACTCACCGAAAGGTTACTTGCAGAAATGTCTTTAATCCCAGTGCGAAGGTTACATGGTGCAGGGAGGGTTCAGCAGAGGTGGACGACGGTCACCAGTGTTTCAGGACCGCGGCCAGCTCCCTGCGAGCCGCGGTCCTGAATCATTAGCAGCTGCAGCTGCGTCCGGCTGCACACAGGACCGGAGGGAATATCTGCCCTCTGGTTCTATGTGCTGATCCGGTCCGGGGCTGTCAGGTTCATGCCTGACAGCCCTGGACCAGACTGCGCCGTGGTGTGAAGCCAGCCTAGGGCTGGTTTCACACTGCAGTTTTTCCCTGATTAAGTTCGGTCAGTGTTTGGGTGCCTCCAAAACTCAGGACAGGGGTCAATCTTTCAATTATAGTTTCTCTGCAAGTTCCTCTCCAGGTTTTGACACACAAACACTGATGAACACTGATCAGTGAAATAACAGCAGTGTGAAGCCAGCCTAAGGGTCCATATACTCTTCCATCATTTTTTCTACTTTCTCCATATTAACTTTAACACTATATGTCTACAACCTGTATATGTAGAGGAGATCTGTCTCTATAATGGTACCTTTACACCCCGCTACAGAAGGTTAGAAACCACCGGGTGTCGGAGACAATTGTATCTTGTACCGTCAAAACACCTTCAAGGTAGCGGCGTGTAATTCAGGTTGTTGCCACCGGTCACTGTGGACACCTGTCTTTCAGCAGTGCTCTAAAACAAGTAGGTATAAACCCTGTGGTAGCGGCGTGTAAATGAGGGACAGGAGGATTGTTTCGACACCTAGTGAACTCCCTGGGGCGTGACACAGCCTCCGGGATACCGTGCCCCATCAGCGATCATTAGTGGAAGCTCCTGCGTTATGATTGGTTGTCCCTGCACAGGGCGGCATATTTAAGGAGCTGACCACTCATACTACACAATTGCAATAGCGTCATGTATTAGGCAGCCTTCCTGCGCTGGCTGGCCAATCATGATGCTATTGCATTGTCCAATCATCGTACGAGCGTCTCGTAATCCAAAACTCTGGCACGCCTATGTGTTGTCCCTGCTGCACCAGGTCCTCCCATATTACCTTGTGGTAGCGGCGTGTAAATGAGGTAAGGTGCTCTACAGAAGGTAACTTGAGCACCCGGTGGTGCATCCAGGGATCGAAAAAACCTTCTGTAGAGCGCCTGGTAGAGGCGTGTAAAGGCGGTATCGGGTTCCGTTAGGAACCGTTGGAACGTGCTCGTGCACGAGCGACACCCGGTGGTTTCTAACCTTCTGTAGCGGCGTGTAAAGGTACCATAATTGTCTATTTTAGTTAATACCTCTAGTAATATAATAATACTGGCGTCTTTTATTCTGGCATTCTTTGCATCTTGTGGTTCTCCAATATTTCATCCTGAGAATAAAACAATAAATTGACAAATATACCTTAACGCCTAGTTCACATCTCTAAGGGCCCCTTTACACACGGCTACATTTCTAGCTTATCCACAGGTAACTTACTGGCTGCAGTGAAATCATGGAGACATTATTCCATTTGTACACAGCAACAAGATAGAACCATGTCTCCATGATTTCACTGCAGCCAGTAAGTTACCTGTAGAAAAGCTAAAAATGTTGCCGCGTGTAAAGGTACCCTAAGGGGGGTTGCGTTTGGTTGCAGTGCAAAAACGCATAGAAACGCAAATGCAAAGTTTTGGGCTGCGTTTGCATTTTCTGAAAATGAAATGCGTTTTGCATTGAAATCAATGGGTGCGTTTTTGGATGTGTTTCCATTGCGTTTTGCGGTAAAAACGCAATAGCAATGCAAACACAGATGTGAAAAGACCCTAAGGGTACCGTCACACCTGGACACCTCGCTGGCGATTTCACAGGCGATGCAGGGGTGTGGCCTATTGCCGGCGACAGCACCAGTGTGACGCCAAGTGTAAAGGGGCGATAATGAGGTGAAAAATCACCTTAGAGTGGTCGCCTGGTTTCGCAGCACTGCTCTGAGACCAGGCAAGCACTCTGGGGCGATGTGTACACATCACCCCATGTCACATGGCGATCGCCGATGTTACAGGCAATGGGAGCCATATGCTCCCATGTTACAGGATCACCGCTGGGGTTTGTAGACACCCCAACGGCGATGCCACCTGTAACATCGCCGGTGCATTGCGGGAGGTATCACTGCATCTAAACACGCAACGGCGACGCTGGCGGGGCACCAAAAACGTGCGCGCTCCCGTGTGTCACCGGTGATATCTCCGGCGAGGTGTGCAGGTGTGACGGTACCCTAAGAGTGCGTGCGACCTCTCCTGTAGTTTTTATCCCAAAGAAAGAACTGATGACCCACTTGCAACCCAATTCTGTGTGGACTATAGAAGACTACAGCGGGTACGGAAAGTATTAAGACCCCTTTACATTTTTCACTCTGTTTCATTGCAGCCATTTGGTAAACTCAGTAAGTTCATTATTTCTCATTAATGTACACTTTGCACCCCATCTTGTCTGAAAAACAGAAATGTAGAAATTTGTACAAATTTATTAAAAAAGAAAAACTTAAATATCACATGATGATAAGCAGTGACGTAACTTGAAGCTCAGGGGCCCCGATGCGAAAGCTCCAACGGGGCCCTCAATTATTACAAATCTTTAACAGCAATAGTCTTTTTCTATAGGCCAAAGGGACTTTTGGTGCTCCTAGACTCCGGGGCCCGGGTGTGATCGCAACCCCTGCACCTGTTGTAGTTACGCCACTGGTGATACATATTCAGCCCCTTTGCTCAGTATTGATGATAAGTATTCAGCCCCTTTGCTCAGTATTGGTGATAAGTATTCAGTCCCTTTGCACAATATTGGTGATTAGTATTCAGCCCCTTTGCTCAGTATTGGTGATAAGTATTCAGTCCCTTTGCTCAGTATTGGTGATTAGTATTCAGCCCCTTTGCTCAGTATTGATGATAAGTATTCAGCCCCTTTGCACAATATTGGTGATAAGTATTCAGTCCCTTTGCTCAGTATTGATGATAAGTATTCAGCCCCTTTGCTCAGTATTGATGATAAGTATTCAGCCCCTTTGCACAATATTGGTGATAAGTATTCAGTCCCTTTGCTCAGTATTGGTGATTAGTATTCAGCCCCTTTGCTCAGTATTGGTGATTAGTATTCAGCCCCTTTGCACAATATTGGTGATAAGTATTTAGCCCCTTTGCTCAGTATTGGTGATAAGTATTCAGCCCCTTTGCTCAGTATTGGTGATAAGTATTCAGCCCCTTTGCTCAGTATTGATGATAAGTATTCAGCCCCTTTGCTCAGTATTGATGATAAGTATTCAGCCCCTTTGCTCAGTATTGATGATAAGTATTCAGCCCCTTTGCTCAGTATTGGTGATAAGTATTCAGTCCCTTTGCACAATATTGGTGATAAGTATTCAGTCCCTTTGCTCAGTATTGATGATAAGTATTCAGTCCCTTTGCTCAGTATTGATGATAAGTATTCAGCCCCTTTGCTCAGTATTGATGATAAGTATTCAGCCCCTTTGCACAATATTGGTGATAAGTATTCAGTCCCTTTGCTCAGTATTGGTGATTAGTATTCAGCCCCTTTGCTCAGTATTGGTGATTAGTATTCAGCCCCTTTGCACAATATTGGTGATAAGTATTTAGCCCCTTTGCTCAGTATTGGTGATAAGTATTCAGCCCCTTTGCTCAGTATTGGTGATAAGTATTCAGCCCCTTTGCTCAGTATTGATGATAAGTATTCAGCCCCTTTGCTCAGTATTGATGATAAGTATTCAGCCCCTTTGCTCAGTATTGATGATAAGTATTCAGCCCCTTTGCTCAGTATTGATGATAAGTATTCAGCCCCTTTGCACAATATTGGTGATAAGTATTCAGTCCCTTTGCTCAGTATTGGTGATTAGTATTCAGCCCCTTTGCACAATATTGGTGATAAGTATTTAGCCCCTTTGCTCAGTATTGGTGATTAGTATTCAGCCCCTTTGCACAATATTGGTGATAAGTATTTAGCCCCTTTGCTCAGTATTGGTGATAAGTATTCAGCCCCTTTGCTCAGTATTGGTGATAAGTATTCAGCCCCTTTGCTCAGTATTGATGATAAGTATTCAGCCCCTTTGCTCAGTATTGATGATAAGTATTCAGCCCCTTTGCTCAGTATTGGTGATAAGCATTCAGCCCCTTTGCTCAGTATTGGTGATAAGTATTCAGCCCCTTTGCTCAGTATTGGTGATAAGTATTCAGCCCCTTTGCTCAGTATTGATGATAAGTATTCAGCCCCTTTGCTCAGTATTGATGATAAGTATTCAGCCCCTTTGCTCAGTATTGATGATAAGTATTCAGCCCCTTTGCTCAGTATTGATGATAAGTATTAAGCCCCTTTGCTCAGTATTGATGATAAGTATTCAGCCCCTTTGCTCAGTATTGATGATATGTATTCAGCCCCTTTGCTCAGTATTGATGATAAGTATTCAGCCCCTTTGCTCAGTATTGATGATAAGTATTCAGCCCCTTTGCTCAGTATTGGTGATTAGTATTCAGCCCCTTTGCTCAGTATTGATAAGTATTCAGCCCCTTTGCTCAGTATTGATGTTAAGTATTCAGCCCCTTTCCTCAGTATTGATGTTAAGTATTCAGCCCCTTTCCTCAGTATTGATGATAAGTATTCAGCCTCTTTGCTCAGTATTGATGATAAGTATTCAGCCCCTTTGCTCAGTATTGATAAGTATTCAGCCCCTTTGCTCAGTATTGGTGATAAGTATTCAGCCCCTTTGCTCAGTATTGATAAGTATTCAGCCCCTTTGCTCAGTATTGATAAGTATTCAGCCCCTTTGCTCAGTATTGATGATAAGTATTCAGTCCCTTTGCTCAGTATTGGTGATAAGTATTCAGCCCCTTTGCTCAGTATTGGTGATTAGTATTCAGCCCCTTTGCTCAGTATTGATGATAAGTATTCAGCCCCTTTGCTCAGTATTGGTGATAAGTATTCAGCCCCTTTGCTCAGTATTGATGATAAGTATTCAGCCCCTTTGCTCAGTATTGATGATAAGTATTCAGCCCCTTTGCTCAGTATTGAGTATTTGCACCTTTTGAGCTCGTACAGCCATGAGTCTTCTTGGGAATGATGCAGTTTCCCCCCTGGATTTGGGGATCTTCTCATTCTTCCTTGCAGATCCTCTCCAGTCCCGTCAGGTTGGATGGTGAACGTTGGTGGACAGACATTTTCAGGTCTCTCCAGAGATGCTCCATTGGGTTTAGGTCCGGGCTGTGGCTCCGGTCAGGAATGGTCACAGAGTTGTGGTGAAGCTGTTCCTTTTATATTTTAGCTGTTGCTTAGGGTCATTGTCTTGTTGGAAGGTGAACCTTTGGCCAAGTCTGGGGTCCAGAGCTCTGGAAGAGGTTTTCATCCAGGATATCTCTGTACTTGGCCGCATTCATGTTTCCTTCAATTTCAACCAGTCGTCCTGTCCCTGCAGCTAAAGAACCCCCCATAGCGTGATGCTGCCTCCACCATGTCTCACTGTTGGGATTGTGTTGGGCAGGTGATGAGCAGTGCCTGGCTTTCTTCACCACTTACAATTATCAACAAAAAGTTCTATCTTCATCTCACCAGAGCAGAGAATCTTATTTCTCATAGTCCGGGATCCTTCATGCATTTTCTTGTAATCTCTATGCGGCTTTCCTATGTCTTGCACTGAGGAGAGGCTTCTGTCAGGCCGCTCTGCCATAAAGGCCCGACTGGTGGAGGCTGCAGTGATAGCTGACCTTGTAGAACTTTCTCCTATCTCCCTACTGCATCTCTGGAGCTCAGACACAGTGATCTTGGAGTTCTCCTTTACCTCTCTCACCAAGCCTCTTCTCCCACGATTGCTCTGTTTGGCTGGACGGCCAGGTCTAGGAAGACTTATGGTGGTCCCAAACGTCTGTCATTTAAAGAGGCCACTGTGCTCTTAGGAACCTTGAGTACTGCAAAAATTCTTTTGTAAACTTGGCAAGATCTGTACATTGCCATAGTTCTGTCTCTGAGCTCCTTGGGCAGTTCCTTTGACCTCATTATTCTCATTTGGTTTGACATGCACTGTGAGCTGTGAGATCTTATATAGACAGGACTTGATTTGGAAAGGCACACATCTATCAGTTTATTTAAACATAGCTGAACTCCAATGAAGGAGTACAACCATCTCAAGAAGGATCACAAGGAAATGGACAGCAAATGACTTAAATATCAATGTATAAGCAAAGGGGTTGAATACTTATGACCATGGGATATTTCAGTTTTTCTATTTTAATAAATTTGCACAAATGTTTACATTTTTTTTCATACAAGATGGGGTGCAGAGTGCACATTAATGAGGAAAAAATTAACTTTTTTAAATTTACCAAATGGCTGCAATGAAACAGAGTGAAGAATTTAAAGGGGTCTGAATATGTTCCATACCCACTGTATGAGCCATCACATAGATGAACTTCTGGATTGCTTGTGCTCAGTTATGGATTCTGGCAGATTCATAAGAGACATGTACAGACAATTTGAGACAATGCAGAGTAACAAAAGTACAACAGATACCAAAAGGAGTGAGGGCCCTGATCACAAGAGCCACAAATTATGAGAAAATAGGGGAAGCACAAAGGTTTTAAGGTAAATGGTAAAAAGTGCCGTCATATATGGTCCGCCATCAATATAAGCGGTCACCAACCAGGATCTGTATAAGTACAGATAAAGTGCTATTAAGTGCTTGGAGGGTGTAAACAGATGATACAAGGGGCCAGATTTGGAAGTATATTTTGTAAGGGCTGAATGGAAACACTGTGATACCAGAGGTGAGATGATAGGTCAGTCTAAAGATATATGTTTTTAGGGCACACTTAAAACTGTGGGTATTGGGAATTGATTGAATTGTCCAGGGTAGTGCATTCCAGAGAATTGGCGCAGCTCGTGAGAAGTCTTGGAGAGGTTCAGATTGTAGATGATGTCAGTCTTAGGTCATTAACGGAATGGAGGGTGTGAGCAGGTGATAGACCGAAATGAGGGAGGAGATGTAGTAGAGGGCTATACTTTGGAGGTCTTTGTGGGTGAGAGTGATAATTTTATATTGTATTCTGTAGCGGATGAGAAACCAGTGCAATGACTGGTACAGGATAGAGGCATTGGTGAAGCGGTTGGAGAGGAATATAATCCTGGTTGCTGAATCGAGGATGGATTGGAGAGGAGAGAGTTTAGTAAGAGGGAGACGGATTAGTAGAGTATTGCAGTAATCCAGGAGAGAATGAATAAGGGCAACAGAGTTTTTGCAGAATCCACAATAAGAAACGGTTGAATTCTAGAGATGTTTTTGAAGTGTAGGTGACATGAGCGAGCGATAGACCGGATGTGGGGAGTGAAGGAGAGATCCGAGTCAAATATAACCCAGAGACAGCGGGCGTGCTGCTGAGGAGTAACAATAGAACCACATACAGAAATGGCAATATTAGGTTTCGGAAGATTAGGAGAGGGAGGAAACACAAAAACAGTTTTTGACAGAATCAGTTTAAAGGGAAAACGGAGAGAAATTTAAACTTCTGCTCTTTCTGGGAGTTTAGGTCCAGTGGGCGGTCCTATCAGTAACTGACAGCTGTGTTTATATAAGTGTGCATGCAAATATAACTGTCAATCACTGATAGCTCCACCCAGTGGACCCAAAATACCAGAAAGAGCAGAGGACAGTGGGATTAAATGATAAAATCCCAAATTTAATTGAATGTTTTCTCACAAAACTACATATCAATCTTCTTTACTCCCCCAGTTCTACAACATGATGGCTGCAGATTAGATTGCCTTTTCATAATGACAGGTTATCTTTAAGTTAGAGAGGACATGATGTTAGAGGCAGCAGACAATCACTGGTATTTTGTAATAATGCAGGGATGATGTTAGGAAATGATGTGTATAATTGGAGACATCAGCAGCAACCAAATCTACTGATGGTTTGACCAATGGGGCAGTGTATAGAGACAAGAGAGAAGAGAAGGAGACCTAGGACTGAACCCTGAGGAACCCCAACTATGAGGGGAGAGGAGAGGAAGAGGAACTGGCGACAGATACAGTGAAGGATCGGTCAGAGAGGTAGGAGGTGAACTAGGAGACAGCGGTGTCCTTAACCCCCAGAGAGCAGAGCATAGAGAGGAGGAGCTGGTGATCCACAGTATGGAATGCAGCGGAGAGATCCAGGAGGATCAGCAGGGAGTAGTGACCATTAGATGTAGCTGTTAATAGTAGTACTGTAGTAGTAGTAAGAATCAGAAACCGGATTGTAGAGGGTCAAGAAGAGAATTGTCGGAGAGATAGCGGATCATACGGGAGTGGACCAAGCGTTCCAGGAGTTTACAGATGAAGAGAAGATTAGAGACAGGTCTGTAGTTAGCAGCAGAGTTCTGGTTCAGGGATATTTTTTCATACTAATGGGTGTATGCTGGTGGATATAAAGGAGGAGGAAAATACACCAGATTAGAAAGAGAGGTGAAATATTTTAGTTAGGTGAGATGTGACAGCTGGGGAGAGGGACTGAAAGAGATCTGAGGGAATGGGGTCATTGGTGCAGGTAGTAGGGCGAGAAGATGCAAGTGTCGAGCCCACTGGGACGAGGGTACTCGGTACTGGACCGGGTCTGCTACTGGGGAAGTCACGGGTGGTCGTGGTCCGGTCCGTGTCCCGGGCCCTGGCAATAATAAGGGATATTTACAGGGGAGAATAGTTTATAGTGACGCCACCCACTGTATGCGGCCACTGCCACAGAACCTCCGGGGATGATGTGATGGCAGCAGAGATGGAATAGTTCCCGTGGGCAGAACTGTGTTCCCCGGGGCAGTGATGTTAAAGTCTATGATGGAAGTGAATAGTGGAGACGATAGGAACAGTTTGTGAGGAAGTTATGAGGGAGAGCAGGGTTTGCAAGGATTATAATGAGGGTTGTAGTTAACACAGGCACTTACTTTGCATTTGCAGGACTGGTTGTCTTGGTGCTGGATGAAGTATGGTAATAGGTGCAATTCCCTTACTCTCCTGCTGCTGCAGCCTTTTGTCCAGCTCTGCAGATGGGGATCTCTGCTGTTGAATATAGGGCAAAGGGTGCAATTAACACACAGACTTACTTACAGCTTTGCAGTTTTCCAGGCCTTTACTGAAGATTTTGGCAACAGATTATAGTCCACAGAGTCTGTACGGGGGCCGGGTTCTCCCACCCTGTCCGGGTCATTAGCTTCCTCGTGCTGCGCTGTGTGTGTGTCCTTGCTGCTGCTTCTAGCTGAGCTGCTGGGACTGTCTCACTCTTTCTCTCGCTCTGCTGCTGGTACCACTTGGCTAGGCAACTTGAGTCCTCTGTGTGCTGTACTGACCCCGCCGTGTTGCTTTGCTCTGGTACTGTGGTCATCTGGAAACTCCACTATTCCTGGATTTACTGTACTGTGTGTGCCAGCCACAGTATCGGATCCGGTGTCCGTTCTGTGCGCTTCTCTGGGGCGAGTGGTGGTTGCACTCAAGCTCCCAGATGTATTCCTCTGTCTGTATGCTCCTCTCCTCAGACCCTAGCTAGGCCTGGAATCGATGAGCAGGCTGTAGAGAAGCTTAGCACAGCTTCTTTGACACTGCAACCTCTCTCAGTTCTCCCAGGAACTGAACTAACTACTTCCTGTGGACCTGGAGTATTTAAGAGAGCAGGTTGTGCTCCCCTCCTGGCCCAGAGGTGCTAGTGTAAGTCAGTGTGTTATGGGGAGGGAACCCGTGTGATGTTACTGTGGCACATTAACCCATGGGGTGCCACACAAGGAGCCAGGTAACTTCTTCCTCTGTGACTGGATCAAAGACAGAAAGTGAGCTAGATGAAGTGCAGGAGGGAGGAGAATGCATGATGTTCTGAGGCTGTTAGGAAATTTCCTCCCATATGTGGTCAATTTTGTCCTTAAAATAGTTCGCCTGATCATCAGCGCTGAGGCTGGTGGTTGGGGCCTGCGTCCTTGGACCAAAGAGGGGAGGTAAGGTATCAAAGAGTCATTTAGGATTGTTGCATAGTGAGGTCATAATGGTGTTGAAAAGAGCTCTTTTGGAGAGGTGAAGTGCAGTGTTGTATGTTTTAAATTAAAGACGATCTGTCACCCCCTTGCAGCACTGAATGCAGCATGGGGTCCCCCATGTGTCTGTGTGCTGTGTACCCTGAGATATAAGCTTAGGAAAACTTAGTTAGAATCCATGGAGGTAGTCCCTGTGGCTGGAGTGAGCTCAATTGACTGGGGCCATTCCCTCCCCCTCTGTCTTGTCTGTGCTGCCTCCTGCTGTGCTGTTTATGCTTTGTTCAGATACCAGGGCAGGAATCTGGAGCTGACGTCAGAACAAATGATTTGCATCCGCTTTGAGTGACAGAGAACAGGAGAGGAGGAGGGCAGAGCCTGCACAGCATAGGCAGCACAGAGAGGCAGAGGGGGGGGGGGAGTGCCCCCCCCCAGTCAATCCAGCTAACTCCAGCCACAGGGAGTACCTTTATGGCTTCTAACTGTAAGTTTTTCTAAGCTTATATCTCGGGGTACACAGCACTCAGACATGTGGGGGACCCCTTCCCTGAATACAGCAGACATGCTGCATTGAGTGCTGCATTTAGATTGCCATGCACCAGGGGGGTGACAGGTCCTCTTTAAGCTTATAATGGATGAAATCTTCAGCCAGATGGAATTTATCATGCACAGACAAGGGTATGTCTGGCACACGTTGCAATACAGAGGATACAACAGTCACACAGCCCTGTGAGGTCCATCCCACAAACTAGAGGATACAACAGGGGATGGAGAAGAGTAGGAAGGTCCTATCAGTAGGGAAAGGGGAGAAAGGTCACCACCTGACACTAACTATGAATGTACCCTGCGCTCATTAAGTGGGTCCTTTTCCCCCTCTGCCATCTTGTGCATAGTTTTTTTGCTGTCCCTTCACTCACCCTGAATAGTGTACTGGCCAGTGAGAGCATTAGACATCACCTGTACTGTTAAAAGACACAGGAGAAGGTAGACATGTGGCGCCCCACAACAAGTGCGTCACAGGAGAGTACTGCATCCCTGACCGAAGGTGCAGTATTCTCCGTTTCAGTGATGAACAGGTTAATCCCAAGGCTCCATGCACCACATGCAACATCTAGAGGCAGAGGACCAATTAGAGACCCGTTTCCTGGGCAACCGGTCCTGGTGGGAGGAGAGTTAGATGCATAGCAGTGGGGAAAGAGAGAACAGAGTTAGAAAGTGGGAGAGACAAGAGCAAGAACCGTGTCGTGACAGGACAGATAACAGAGAGGGCACCGAGAAGCGGTGACCCAGAAGTGAAGGGGGCCAAGAGAACTAGAAACGGATGAAGAAATGACCCGAGCCCAGTCCAACCCGGAGTACCGGCTCTGAGTTAGTGCAGGTGATCCATCGCTGCGCTACAGAACCGGAGTGATAGAGAGCTTCATAGGAGCACATCACACAAACTTCCATCACCGCCGCTGTACCGGGAGGGGTACCTACCATTAAGGTCCAGGGACCCATCGGGAGTCACCAGGCCAACGTCTCGGGTGCCCAACAGAAGTTCCTCTGTATCCCGACCTGGTACATTGTAAGCCGCGAAGAGTAAAAGGGACAGTCAGTTTAAGGAAAGACACTGTGGAGCCTTGGAGGGAGACTGTTCATCACAGGGACCACCCGGTCCGTTACCTAGAAGTGAAACCGTTATTCCAGTGTACCGTGTGTGAACTAAGTGAAGACCCGTGCAGAGGAGCATCGTGTCCGAGCATTATTTCAGAACTGTTACTGATTTACCTACAGAATTGACTGAGCTGTCGTATTCCATCCCTGCAGCTCCTGACCCCGGGGATTCCCGCTCATCCTGTAGGGAGCGGATCCATCTTGCTGCAGCCCCGGAGGTCTAAAGCAGTGCCGGTGCCATCACCGGACCCCCTACAGGTGGCGTCACGAAACAGTAACTTCATTTCATATCTTAACATCTTACTTTAACCTTTTATTGACCACCGGGCCTCCACAGCCTCAGGCACAGAACCGTGACCACAGCCAGTGCCTGAGACCTGAGAACCCGGCTTACGGTGAGTCAGACAGACAAAGGAACATAAGCAAAAAGATACTACTTCAAGACTGCAGCCAGACACCAGGGCTACAGGCAACAGGATGCAAGCAACTACTACAGACTTCCTATCTCTATGGTGATCAGTTCAGAATGATGAAATTATATAACTGGCATCAGGTGATGGAACTTGTGACTTTTTACAGGTAAGGGGAGTGATCACAAACCAGCATCACCTGACCAGAAACTACTAGCAAGGAAAGATTCATTAACCCTAGGTAATAATTTATCTCTCAGACCCTTCATCCTCCCTACTTTAATTTTCTGAGATAATGACCTTTGATTTTCATTGGCTGTAAGCCATAATCATCAACATTAACAGAAATAAACACATGAAATAGATCCCTCTGTGTATAATGACTCTATAGAATATATGTGTCTCACTTTATGCATTAATAACTGAAATAAATTATCTTTCTGTTATTCTAATTCATTGAGATGCTCCTGCATACCCCTTTGTGTGTGATCCTTAATGTACATCAGTGATTCAGCCTTAATAAGGAGCCACAGCTCCGATACACGTAGGGAAATAAATTACTTCATGTTTTATTGAATTTTCAAGCTTTCTTTGATATACAGCAGCTTTTTTAACACTTTTATCAGCAAGTGTGTCATGGTACTTATGCTTTAGAAAAAGACAGGGGCTGCATATTCAATATCATAAGGTGATCTGGTGCCACTAGGCACAAATTTATACAAATGAACATGAGGTTCTTAGTTTAATATTCTGACCAGACTGTATGAAGCCGCTGCCATGGCACAGCGAACCCCTGGTCCCAATTTGTAAATTGCCTTAAAAGTGCGGCAGTATTTGCCAACCACTGCTGCAGCAACAATGCGTCTGTAGGGCGGTGACCTGGTTCCCCACATCACCTATGTTGCGAAGCTGAGTCCCCATGACTCCAGGCCACACCGCCCCCCAGGAACAAAACCACAACAGCAATGGCCGACTCAGCACCAAACACCCAGAAAAAGAAGCTGGAAAACTCTCCTTCTGACACGCCCACCAGCAGCGTGGGGCACTCAGAACCGAGTCGGGAGTTCATCGGGTAGGTCACGGGGTCGTGACCCGATTTCGTGGCCCTGGTTGTGTCAATAAAAAGAGGAATATTGAATGGGAGTTAACGTGACACCACCCGTGGGTTTCAGAAATGGGGATGGATGGCCGACACTGCAGTACAGATCCTCTGGGGCCGTCGGTATTGCAGCTGAGATGGTGTACCTCTCCACAGGTAGAGTAGAGCAGGGGACACAAGGGCAGTTGATACAGTCTATGAGAGGGAATAGAATCGGTGGGATGCAGGACTGAAGGCACAGTGAATAACTGTAGGACACAATGATGGTACTTTCCTTTACCTTTACTTGGTTGGTTGCAGGAGCAGTCCGGGGCTCTTCTTACAGATGGTAATGGAGGTCCAGGCAGCCAGAAAGCAATTGTGGATTTACCTAGCCAAGTGGTTGTAGAGGCTTTCCTTCTGCGTGGTGTTACTTGGACCTCGCTGCCTACAGCTGTGCTGCGGTCCTCTTCCTGCGTGTCTAGTCTTTTATCCGTATGGCAAGCAGCTCGAGCTTTTCCCAGATGTTTCTCCTCCGTGGCGACTTCGGGCTCTGCTACGCTGCTTTGCCGTCGGGTATTTAACAGAGCCAGGGGACTTGCAATCTTCTGCCCTCTGGATTTAGCTGCCAAGACTTCAGTACCCGAACAACCACAGACTCCGGCATCCGGTGCTTAGCGCTCTCCTCTGGGGCGGGCCAGGTCATAGCTCCACTCCCCATGTTCTCCTCAATTCCTCTGTCTCACTAGCCCATCCACTATCCTGGGACGATTTCCAACTGGCTCCAGCACCCAGGACGTCTGTACTCTTCTCTGTCTCATACTGTCTCTGACTAACCCCTCCTTCAGGCCAGAATTTATAGGGAAGCTCCCCTGAATCCGGGTTCATAGCTCCCGCTTCTGGTCTGGAGTCAGGAAAAGTGTTGGATGCTGGTGTTACCTGATTAGGGGATCCCTTCTTGCTTCCAGGAAGGGAGCTAATGCCACTGTGGCAACCAGACTCCTGGGGTGCCACACTTCCACTGGCTCTCAGAATGTGAACTAAGAAGAAAATAGGCAGGACCCCTTTTGCAGTCTCCTGATCAGTTTCAAATGCCTTTACCAAATGAGAGGGGTGCTGGTACCTACCAAGAAAGAATGAAATAGAGGGAACAGACCATGTAAAACATCATTGCTGTAAAAAACAGACATGGGCCACACATCCAAAATCACAAGTTGACAAGCAAAAATCTATATAACTAAACATAAGGCTCTTAATTTAACATTCTGATGTTCCGTTGTATTAATCTTTGTCTAGCGGCACTAGAGCAGCTTGTGATTTTGGATGTGCGGCCTATGTCTGTCTCTACATCATTGGTAAAAGACTGTTGGACTGAGGACTGTGTAATCATGAGAGAATAGTCACTGTATCTATTGGGGACACACTGAGCGCTCAGACACTTTACAGCTGGGGGTACAAAATAAAGAATCAGGATATTATAATCCATGCAGACTAAGTTTTTTGTCAGTTTTATTCCACAACTTGCAATTCATAGAAAATCATAATTGCACAATCTTGATATTTGTGCAAGTGATAACTGAACAACACTTGTCCTCTGTGTAAGTGGATGAGGCTGAGCTAATCCCAGACAAGTGTAACAGAACTGCCATTTTATAGAATAATTATACAGTGATTCCTGCCGTTACTTGCAAACTTTCTGAGTCGCCTCCTCCCACGCAGATTGGGTTTGTCACTCACCACTGGCTGAAAACTAGCAAAACAGCATGTTAATGCAAATTATGTGCACTTCGCAATAATAAATATGATTATTCTCTTACTTTAATTTCTTTAGTTTAACTAGCAATAAGTAGGGATTACAATTGTTATTTAAATATTTTTTTGATTAGTTCAAAAACAGTTAACACATAGGTTCATATACATATTTGTTAGAATACAAGCCAGCAAATGTAACAATGATCAAATTATTATATTATTTAGCATAACCACAGTGCACTGAGAAACCCAGTACATTAGCTATGGGATGGGCCATTAGAGTCATCTATGATGACCATGTGCAATGTCTGGGATACTGATGCCATAAGGTCACATAGTGATGAATCTGTGGGAGTTACTGTCCCCTCATATCTGGATGGTCAGTGGGGCACCCCATGATGTGATGTGGTGAGGAAACAGGAGAGGCACTACCAGGGCTGCCACTAGGAATTTCGGGGCCCCTCACTGCCAAAATTTTGGGGCCCCCCTGAGACTCCGCCCAGGCTCCACCCCTGAGACTCCGCCCAGCCTCCACCCCCTGAGACTCCCCCAGCCTCCCCACCCTGAGACTCCGCCCAGCCTCCACCCGTGCTCCGCCTCCACCCATGCTCCGCCTCCACCTAAACATACGTTATATATATATAGTGAAATTCGAACAGCACCAAAAATGACCTCAATTTATGTGAAATGCTTCCCAACCAGCAATCCAGATGGTTCCTTACAACAGAGTAAAGCTACTTTCACATTTGCGTTCCCCTCCGCAGCGTTCTGCGGAGGGGAGCCGCAATGTGACCGCAGCGTTCTGCGGAGGGGAGCCGCAATGTGAGCGCAGCACCGCAAGGCCCTATCTTTATAATGGGAACGCACGATGCTGCGCTTGACTGCACATGACTGTGCGCACCCATTCACTCCCATATGTGATCTGTGTGCAGGCGGATGCCTGATCACATATGGCAGTGAATGGGTGCGCACAGTCATGTGCAGTCAAGCGCAGCATCGTGCGCTCCCATTATAAAGATAGGGGCTTGCGGTGCTGCGCTCACATTGCGGCTCCCCTCCGCAGAACGCTGCGGAGGGGAACACAAATGTGAAAGCACCCTAAAGTAAGGAAAAACAGAACAAAAAAAAGGAAAAAAGTGGACTGTATTACCCAATGCATGGCCACTTCATTGGGCTATAAGGTCCACTCTTTTCTATTTTTTTGTGCTGCTTTTCCTTTTTTTTACTCTCTCTCTCTCTCATAATATATATATATTATACACACACACTTGAGAGAGCTGTGGGCTGATTCACTGACCTCTCATCTTCATGGTGCGCTCTGTCCTTGGCTCGGCCTCAGCGTTGACAGCTTCAGGCGGTTCCTCCTGCGCTGGAGCCTCGGTGATCTTGGCTTTCTGATCTTCAGGATGAGCGGCAGCGTCCTGTGGAGCGGGGTCAGATCCTGTCACCTCATCAGATTCTCCAACCACTACAAGGGAGGGCAACAGACTGTGATGTCATCATCAGGGGAGGGACCTGGACTGGGGTACCTCTGCATAATATGTGGGACTGAAGAACCTGTAACGCTGTTGACCAGGTTCACCAGGCCTAGAGACACTGCGCTGCTGCAGCTGAGAAGCGTATCTGCAGAGCACTCCACTACGTAAAAAGTGTCCGTGATGGATTTCCCTTCAGCTGTGAGTTCTGACTGAAATTTGCCACACAGGGGCAACGCAGCTGTGGAACCATAAGGGAAAATCTGTAGGCTAGTATTTTGTAGAGCAGCTCTATTCAGGAGTTGATTATAGATTGTATGACTGATGACATTGACTGACGCCCCTGTGTCCACCAAGGCTTCCACTGGATTGCCATTTATGAGGATGACTTGTTTTGGATTGTTAATCATGTGCACAGCCCGAGATCCTTCCTCAGTCACTGACAATAAGTGCTTTGAGCCTCGTCATTAGGCTGCAGTGCTTGGACCTTCTGTGACCTGGGCTGTACTGTGGGATGAGCAGATTGCTGCGGTGTAGATCTGCACACTTTTGCAAAATGGTTTCGTTTTCCACAATTATGGCAGGTTGTACCCTTTGCAGGACAAACATTCTGGTGAGGATACGACCCACCGCAGTTGTAACAAGTTGCCGCCTGTACTTGTGGTTTCTGTGTAAGCTTTGCTATAGAAGATGGTGCTTCTGGCTCACTGCTCTCTATGAGTTTTGCCTGTTGCTCTGCCGTATCATTTATACGTGCTGTGTCTAATAGTTTAGCTAGGGTCATAGGGTCTCTTGAGTGCTTGTCTTCTTAACTTTGAAGAAACACATCCTTGTAATATCTGCGTTTGGATTTCTTTGTCTACGTCTGTAAACTCACAGCAAGCTGCAAGGTGCCGTAGCCGGACATGATATTCATCAATGCTTTCTGTGGCTGTTTGCTTTGATTGTCTAAACTTGAAGATTTCAAATGCTGCATTTCTGTGCGGGGAGAAGTGTTTGCTCAATGCTGCTTTGCTGAGCTCACAGTCCTTGTCCTCCCCTGTGTTAGGCAGAGTAGTGAAGATATTATAGACTTGCTCCCCTGCATAGTGTAATAACATGGCTTTCTTTCTTGTATCATCGGCTATGTTCATGGCTTGCAGAAATATCTCAAAGCGCTTCAGCCATTTATCCCAACAGGCTGCTACCGTGTTTCCCCGAAAGTAAGGCCCCCCCGATTGTAAGGCCGCCTGGGGGTAAAGGGGGGGCCTGCTAATGTAAGGCCTCCCCCGATTATAAGGCCTTACAACCGGGGGGGCCAATGTAAGGCCCCTAGCGGAGGGGGGGGGGAGCGGGAGCGGGTCGCACGTCACGTGCGCCCGCTCATTACATATGCACTGCATCCCCCTGTCAATCAGCGACAGGGGGAGCAGTGCATTATACTGTATATATGGGCCCCCTCCTGCTGGCACGCTACCCCCCTGTTCTGAGGCCCCCACCGCTGCTGCTGCTGCAGACATCTTACCCTCCAGGGTCTTCTTGCAGCAGCCAGCGCGTCCGTCCTCTGTCCTCGGCTGTCTCCCGGATCATGTGACCGGCCGGTCGCAGTCGCGATGACGTCATGCGCTGCGACGGGTCACATGGGAGACAGCCGAGGACAGAGGACGGTGGGGGCCTCAGAACAGGGGGGTAGTGTGCCAGCAGGAGGGCGCCCATATATACAGTATAATGCACTGCTCCCCCTGTCGCTGATTGACAGGGGGATGCAGTGCATATGTAATGAGCGGGAGCACGTGACGTGCGACCCGCTCCCGCAGTGTCCCAGCAGGAGGGGGCCTGTAGGCCACACTGCTGGGGCACCCAATGTAAGACCCCCCCCCGAAAGTAAGACCGGGGGCCACTTTTGGCCCCCAAAAAAATGTAAGACAGGGTCTTACTTTCGGGGAAACACGGTAGGTTTGCTTGGGACTGATGCACATCAAAAGCTGGGAATGCAGGTAGACAGGCCATGGTGAGCACTGATGATCTTGTGGCACAGAAATACCTTTAGCTGATGAATGAACGCTTCCTCGTCGCCAATTGTAGTGTTGTAGTGCAGATGACGATGAATCCAGAAGCAAACACAGATATGCTGAACTGCTCAGTCGAGCGGCCATACTTTAATGAATCCACTTCCGTCTCCCAGCTCCCCCTTTTCCTGCCACAGCTCCTCCTCCATCTTACATCACTGTTACTAGGCAGAAAAGCAAACAGGGAAGACAACAAGCAAACTACAGAAGATATAACAACATTACACTACTGGTTGCAGTGAAATCATGGACACATAGTTCCATTTGTACACAGCCACAAAATGGAGCAATGTGTCCATGATTTCACTGCAACCAGCAAGTTGTTCAGAAGTAGGACAGATAAGTTGGTGTGTGTAAAGTGGCCCTTAGAAGAGAAAATTGGAGCACACTGTCATGGTAAGATTGAAAAAAAATGTCTCCATCTTCTCTATTAGGCCAGCTTCACACCACGGCACAATCCGATCCGGGGCTGTCAGGGGTGAACCTGACAGCCCCGGACCGGATTTTCAAACAGAACCGGAGGGCAAACAAGCCCTCCGGTCCGGTTTGAAGCCGGATGTCTCTAATAGCAGCCATAGCTGCTGATTTTTCTAGATCGCGGATAGCAGGGAGCTAGCCGTGGTCCTGAAATTACAGCAGGGTGTAGCCACCGGTGTCCGGTTGCCTGATACTCCCGGATCGGGGCAATCCAGCCCCATAGACTCCCATGTTAGGGAGCGCCGGATTGCCCCGGATCTGGGAGGATCCGGGAGAATCCAATTTGGGGAGATTTTTCTCCCCGGACACAAAAATGCTGCAAGCAGCATTTTTGTGTCCGGGAGACAAATCCGAATACACCCGGATCATCCCGGACAGATGGAAACCGGATGGCAGATAACTGCCATCTGGCTCCTCCAGCCCCATAGGGCTGCACTACAGTAAAATCGTGTCCGGGGTTGTCAGGTTCACCCCAGACAGCCCCGGACCTGATCGTGCCGTGGTGTGTAGCCGCCCTTATGAGCATTAGTGGAAATCAGACTGCACTTGATGTCATCAGACAGCAGTCTGATCATTTCCATGCACCTATACACGAATGCTAATCACTTTTTTTGTCATGCCAATCGGTATAAGAAAAAATGCTTATCAGCACTGCTCCACATATACTTTTTCTTGGAAGCAGGGCTGTGGAATCAAAGTCTGAGTCGGACCCCATTTTGATGGAGTCAGTATAAAATGGAGTGACTCTGACTCCTAAAATATATGTGCTGAATATTATTATTATGGTCTATTTAAATATCTTGATTATTGTATCATAATAATGATTTTAGCCTGATATTACTGAAAATTAGCCATGTAAAACATCCATTGCACCTAGCAGGAGGCTATCAGCTCCGCTGAGAGGTAACACAAGTGTCTGAATACCGATGCTCAATCTCCTGCAACCAACCAAAGCTATGGGACGGGCGGTTGTGGCACCTGCGTCCAGCCATGCTATGGGGGAGGTGACTGGTGGTATGTATAGACACAAGGTTATCATCAGGCATCAGTCATCCAGGCACGTGACGCAAAGTGTCAGATTTCAGCCTATTGGTCACGCCCTGCTACTAGATCAGGCGAGCTGCACTGCTCTATGTGTATGCATCACAAATGACCGACGCCCCCCAGAGGGCTCAGCCACATTCTGCAAAAGATAAAAAGGTGCAATAAAACACTAAAAGATGAAGACTACTAAACAAATTAATGTTAGGACTCGTAAGCGTGAGGGCCCTTGACGTGGGTTACGAGCTTACGTATTTGGCCAAAAATCCACAAACACCTCACATCTTCATCTTTTAGTGTTTTTATTGCACCTTTTTATCTTTTGCAGAATGTGGCTGAGCCCTCTGGGGTACGTCGGTCATTTGTGATGCATACACAGAGTGCAGTGCAGCCCGCCTGATCTAATAGCAGGGCGTGACCAATAGGCTGCAATCTGACACTTTGCGTCACATGTGCCTGGATGACTGATGCCCGATGATAACCTTGTGTCTATACATCCCACCAGTCACCTCCCCCATAGCATGGCTGGACGCAGGTGCCACAACTGCCCCCATAGCTTTGGTTGGTTGCAGGAGATTGAACATCGGTATTCAGACACTTATGTTACCTCTCAGCGGAGCTGATAGCCTCCTGCTAGGTACAATGGATGTTTTACATGGCTAATTTTCGGTGAGTTTTTCTGAATTCAGGTCCCCTTTCAGTGATTTTTTTAAGCCTGATATTACCATGGTACTACATTAAATGTATCACTTAAACATGAGCCGTGTATGAGGGAGTAGGATAAAATTGAGGAGTCAGAGGTTTGGCTCACCGACTCCACAGCTCTGCTAAAGTAAAACATATGAGGAGTACGTCATACAAGATCCACAAAAAGATATACAGAAAAGAATACTAGATCTGCTACTGTATACACCCAATATCACGAGATTTACAGTGCATCTTCAAATATCAAGTATACAGAATATACGGCATGACAATTAAATAGGGGATTGTTGGGTCATTCTTAGTTTTGTATTCAATATCATAAATGTCCCTTTGTTATAACTAAATAAACACATGACTGCCATGACTACGTTAAAAATGGCCACAGCAGCCTTTATTAAATATTTACACAAACCTAGGGGGCGCCCACCACAATGGTGACCCCACCACCACATAATCAGTGTAAATATCAACAGGCAATAAACAGCTGATAGCAGCAAAGGTCTGGAGGGTAAGACCTCCAGGTGGGGGCTATGATTAATTACAGCGCTTGGATGGCCATCAAGCCCACCAACTACGCCAGTAAAGCCCACTAGTGCACTTTAACTGTACCCTCTCCCGCTTGGGTGTTACACCCCAATTATCGCTTCTATTATAATCAGCTCCACGACTGCACGGATATCAAAATTAACGCTTATTTCTTTCACAGACGGAAACACCGCGCCATGCCCATCAATGCCAAACCACGCGCATCATCACAATCAACGCCCACAGCACCAAACCACAGCCTATCACCCAAGCCACTCACAGACTGCTTAACCTCCGGCCGTTTAATCTAAAGTGTACCGAATATAGTGCACCTATGTGAATAACCACTAAAGAGAGCAAATGGCTGATAAAACCACAGAAAAGGAGAATATTTCTATAAAGGGGATATAAAATGAGACATAGGATGCCAAGAAAAAGAGGGGGCAACGTACACAGAAGGCTGATAACAGGGTTTACAGGGAAGTATGATAATATGGTGCCTGTATATACAGTGAGATGATGGGGAAAGATATGAGGAATTCTCCCTGGACATATCACACTATGGCACATAGAGGTCTCTCACATCAGTGTGTTGCTATATTACATCTTGTTTCTTAGTTATATTGCCTCCTCGTGTATCGATCATCACATTATCACCTCACACCGCAGCTCCGCCGCCATTTTGTGACATTTACCTCAGAGCCACGATGTGTGAGCGGAGAAGAGGTCACGTGACGCTCACTGGGCGGGAAGCATAAGACTCGGCTCCGAGCGGCAGACACAAGAGGGCGGGGCGGGAGATTGATTGACGGGTTCTGGTAACGAATCAAAAACTAGCTTTCTGGAATCACGCAGTTACAAGCTCCGCCCTTTGCCTGTGTTGACTCCGCCCCTTTCAACGCGTTTGTTTCTGGCTCCAGTTATGGCGGGAAGACATTTGTGAGGTAAATCTCCCTGAGGTGATGTCCGGCCTGTGGTCACATATAACACACAGATTATCACTGACCCTGAGGTGATGTCCGGCCTGTGGTCACATATAACACAGATTATCACTGACCCTGAGGTGATGTCCGGCCTGTGGTCACATATAACACACAGATTATCACTGACCCTGAGGTGATGTCCGGCCTGTGGTCACATATAACACACAGATTATCACTGACCCTGAGGTGATGTCCGGCCTGTGGTCACATATAACACAGATTATCACTGACCCTGAGGTGATGTCCGGCCTGTGGTCACATATAACACAGATTATCACTGACCCTGAGGTGATGTCCGGCCTGTGGTCACATATAACACGCAGATTATCACTGACCCTGAGGTGATGTCCGGCCTGTGGTCACATATAACACAGATTATCACTGACCCTGAGGTGATGTCCGGCCTGTGGTCACATATAACACAGATTATCACTGACCCTGAGGTGATGTCCGGATCCGCTGTGGTCACATATAACACACAGATTATCACTGACCCTGAGGTGATGTCCGGCCTGTGGTCACATATAACAACGAGATTATCACTGACCCTGAGGTGATGTCCGGCCTGTGGTCACATATAACACACAGATTATCACTGACCCTGAGGTGATGTCCGGCCTGTGGTCACATATAACACACAGATTATCACTGACCCTGAGGTGATGTCCGGCCTGTGGTCACATTAAACACACAGATTATCACTGAACACCTGAGGTGATGTCCGGCCTGTGGTCACATATAACACGTGGATTATCACTGACCCTGAGGTGATGTCCGGCCTGTGGTCACATATAACACAGATTATCACTGACCCTGAGGTGATGTCCGGCCTGTGGTCACATATAACACGAGGATTATCACTGACCCTGAGGTGATGTCCGGCCTGTGGTCACATATAACACAGATTATCACTGACCCTGAGGTGATGTCCGGCCTGTGGTCACATATAACACTGGATTATCACTGACCCTGAGGTGATGTCCGGCCTGTGGTCACATATAAACACGTGGATTATCACTGACCCTGAGGTGATGTCCGGCCTGTGGTCACATATAACACATGGATTATCACTGACCCTGAGGTGATGTCCGGTCTGTGGTCACATATAACACACAGATTATCATTGACCCTGAGGTGATGTACGGCCTGTGGTCACATATAACACATGGATTATCACTGACCCTGAGGTGATGTCCGGCCTGTGGTCACATATAAACACGTGATTATCACTGACCCTGAGGTGATGTCCGGCCTGTGGTCACATATAACACACAGATTATCACTGACCCTGAGGTGATGTCCGGCCTGTGGTCACATATAACACACAGATTATCACTGACCCTGAGGTGATGTCCGGCCTGTGGTCACATATAACACACAGATTATCACTGACCCTGAGGTGATGTCCGGCCTGTGGTCACATATAACACATGGATTATCACTGACCCTGAGGTGATGTCCGGCCTGTGGTCACATATAACACACAGATTATCACTGACCCTGAGGTGATGTCCGGCCTGTGGTCACATATAACACGTGGATTATCACTGACCCTGAGGTGATGTCCGGCCTGTGGTCACATATAACACACAGATTATCACTGACCCTGAGGTGATGTCCGGCCTGTGGTCACATATAACACGAGGATTATCACTGACCCTGAGGTGATGTCCGGCCTGTGGTCACATATAACACGTGGATTATCACTGACCCTGAGGTGATGTCCGGCCTGTGGTCACATATAACACACAGATTATCACTGACCCTGAGGTGATGTCCGGCCTGTGGTCACATATAACACACAGATTATCACTGACCCTGAGGTGATGTCCGGCCTGTGGTCACATATAACACACGGATTATCAGTGACCCTGAGGTGATGTCCGGCCTGTGGTCACATATAACACGTGGATTATCACTGACCCTGAGGTGATGTCCGGCCTGTGGTCACATATAACACGTGGATTATCACTGACCCTGAGGTGATGTCCGTCCTGTGGTCACATATAACACACAGATTATCACTGACCCTGTGGTGATGTCCGGCCTGTGGTCACATATAACACACGGATTATAAGTGACCCTGAGGTGATGTCCAGCCTGTGGTCACATATAACACACAGATTATCACTGACCCTGAGGTGATGTCCAGCCTGTGGTCACATATAACATGAGGATTATCACTGACCCTGAGGTGATGTCCGGCCTGTGGTCACATATAACACAGATTATCAGTGACCCTGAGGTGATGTCCGGCCTGTGGTCACATATAACACACAGATTATCACTGACCCTGAGGTGATGTCCGGCCTGTGGTCACATATAACACACAGATTATCACTGACCCTGAGGTGATGTCCGGCCTGTGGTCACATATAACATGAGGATTATCACTGACCCTGAGGTGATGTCCGGCCTGTGGTCACATATAACACACAGATTATCACTGACCCTGAGGTGATGTCCGGCCTATGGTCACATATAACACGCAGATTATCACTGACCCTGAGGTGATGTCCGGCCTGTGGTCACATATAACACAGATTATCAGTGACCCTGAGGTGATGTCCGGCCTGTGGTCACATATAACACACAGATTATCACTGACCCTGAGGTGATGTCCGGCCTGTGGTCACATATAACACACAGATTATCACTGACCCTGAGGTGATGTCCGGCCTGTGGTCACATATAACATGAGGATTATCACTGACCCTGAGGTGATGTCCGGCCTGTGGTCACATATAACACACAGATTATCACTGACCCTGAGGTGATGTCCGGCCTATGGTCACATATAACACGCAGATTATCACTGACCCTGAGGTGATGTCCGGCCTGTGGTCACATATAAACACAGATTATCACTGACCCTGAGGTGATGTCCGGCCTGTGGTCACATATAACACACGGATTATCACTGACCCTGAGGTGATGTCCGGCCTGTGGTCACATATAACATGAGGATTATCACTGACCCTGAGGTGATTTCCGGCCTGTGGTCACATATAACACGTGGATTATCACTGACCCTGAGGTGATGTCCGGCCTGTGGTCACATATAACACGTGGATTATCACTGACCCTGAGGTGATGTCCGGCCTGTGGTCACATATAACATGAGGATTATCACTGACCCTGAGGTGATGTCCGGCCTGTGGTCACATATAACACACAGATTATCACTGACCCTGAGGTGATGTCCAGCCTGTGGTCACATATAACACAGATTATCACTGACCCTAAGGTGATGTCCGGCCTGTGGTCACATATAACACACAGATTATCACTGACCCTGAGGTGATGTCCGGCCTGTGGTCACATATAACATGAGGATTATCACTGACCCTGAGGTGATGTCCGGCCTGTGGTCACATATAACACGTGGATTATCACTGACCCTGAGGTGATGTCCGGCCTGTGGTCACATATAACACACAGATTATCACTGACCCTGAGGTGATGTCCGGCCTGTGGTCACATATAACACACAGATTATCAGTGACCCTGAGGTGATGTCCAGCCTGTGGTCACATATAACACGTGGATTATCACTGACCCTGAGGTGATGTCCGGCCTGTGGTCACATATAACACACAGATTATCACTGACCCTGAGGTGATGTCCGGCCTGTGGTCACATATAACACACAGATTATCAGTGACCCTGAGGTGATGTCCAGCCTGTGGTCACATATAACACACAGATTATCAGTGACCCTGAGGTGATGTCCAGCCTGTGGTCACATATAACACACAGATTATCACTGACCCTGAGGTGATGTCCAGCCTGTGGTCACATATAACATGAGGATTATCACTGACCCTGAGGTGATGTCCGGCCTGTGGTCACATATAACACAGATTATCACTGACCCTGAGGTGATGTCCGGCCTGTGGTCACATATAACACACAGATTATCACTGACCCTGAAGTGATGTCCAGCCTACGGTCACATATAACACGTGGATTATCACTGACCCTGAGGTGATGTCCAGCCTACGGTCACATATAACACGTGGATTATCAGTGACTATGGTGGACGCTGCAATCCTCCACATAATACAGTACAATTACTGCACACTATGTTATCACTGGGTTATGCTAGGGCCACATTAGCGTCAGTGTTTTTGAGGACGCATCCGCTATAGACTAGTATTATCGTAGCCTTAGCGCATCATTAACGCTGTAGCGGATGGGAAAATGTTACAAGAAGCTACAAATTCACGCAAGAGTACAATCTCCGACACTTTTGTGTCCGCGTTAACATGAGCTGGGAAGTCTGTCTCCCATATTATTCAATAGCGGCGTTAACATAGCGTTAATACTAGTCTATGGCGGATGCGTTCTCAAAACGCTAATGTGGCCCTAGCCTTATTGCGCTTTTTCCAGTCATGGTGGTCAGATCTCTATTTTCCTCCTCAGTGTATAGATGAATTTACACATTACACTTGTTTTTTTTTATTATTTTCACATATTTCTCACTTAAAAATACAAAATAACAGCAAAACTGCAGTGTTAAAGGGATTGTCCACCACTTAATAATAGTTATGGTCCCCTTATGAAAATCAGAAGCCTTAGGCTAGGGTCAGACCTGCATCTGCCCTCAGCCTGGGGAATCCGTTAAAAACTTAGTTTCTGGCAGGAGCAGCGCATAGCGTTACCGGCATGTACCGCTATGCGCCACCTGCTCTATGCATTGCAATGGTAACATGATGCTTATCGCAGGCGGCGGCCCCACAGGGAGTCCCTGGATATGCACTATCGCAGTGCACACTGGAAAATGCTGCAGATCGCATTTCCTGTGCACCCTACAAAAGCGCATATCCGGGAATTGTCAGTGGATCCGGAGGCTGCGGTAATCGTCCGGTTGCCAAAGAGATCCATAGCCTGGTGGCGCATAGCATTACCTGCTGGTAACGCTATGCGCTACTCCTGTCAGAAACTAAATTTCTGACGGATCCTGCAGGCTAGCGGCAGACACAAGTCTGACCCAAGCCTTAGGCCGTGTTCGCACACTGCATTTTTGCTACACAAACGGATGGCCATATAGGACGAATCCATTCCCTAAGGGTACCTTTACACACGGCTACATTTGTAGCTTGTCACCAGGTAACTTACTGGTTGCAGTGAAATCATGGATACATGGTTCTATCTTGTTGCTGTGTACAAATGGAATCATGTATCCATGATTTCACTGCAACCAGTAAGTTACCTGGTGACAAGCTACAAATGTAGCCGTGTGTAAAGGTACCCTTATGGTACCTTTACACGCCGCGACGGCAGGCTGGATACATCCCGCTACTTCACGTGCACGAGCACGCTCAAACGGCTACAAACGGTCAACGCACCCTCTTTACACGCCGCCATAAGGTGCGCTACGCCACGCTACATCTGTAGCTAGCTACATCGCCGGGTGTGTCATGTAGCCAGCTGTAGCTTAGCGTACCACGTTTACACAGCGCTACAATAAGGTAATATGGGCGGACCTGGTACAGCAGTGACAGCACATAGGCGTGCCACAATCTTGGATTACGAGCCGTCCGTACGATGATAGGACAGCGCAATATCATCATGATTGGCCAGGCATCGCAGGAGGCTGAGAAACGCAGCACGCTCGAGCGATTGTGTAGTGTGACTGGTCAGCTCCTTAAATATGCCGCCCTAGGCAGCGACTACCAATCGTCATGCAGGAGCTTCCTCCAATGATCGGTGATGGGGCGCGGTATCCCAGAGCCTGGGTCACGCCTTAGCTACATTGCAGCTACAGCCCCGGGTGTCCAGAGTTCCCTTCCGTTGCCTCTTTAAACGCCGATACAGCTCGCTACCATCGGCGATATAGCCATCTGTTTTCGAGCAGAGCCCATAAACAGATGTATCTGTCGCCGGCTGTAGCGTCGCGGCTTCAGACGCCGCTACGACGGGCTACATTGACGCTACAAGCTACATTTGTAGCCTGTAGCGCGATGTATCCAGCCTGCCGTCGCGGCGTGTAAAGGTACCAACAGGGATACATTGGAGGCCAAAATGAATCCCTGCCTATCCATTTCAAAATGGGTAGAGTCGGATCCCCAAAAACTTGGTGTGAAGCCAGCCTTAGGGGCATTCTTGCAGAACAAGCAGCAGGAAGTAAATAGCGGCGAGGGTGGCTGGGCTTAAAGAGGGGCGTCAGCCCTCGGACACAGTGGTCGGAGTAGGAGGAACACTGGGTGTGACCGAGTAGATTGCCCCGGTCCTCAATTAAGTAAGGAAAGGAGCATTACTTCTACAATCCATATGGACATTAAGTTTATTATAATAGAAGTGGCAGTTTGAGGGTAGATCCCCGGGTGGGGGGCTGCATTCTATGTTTGCTCTGCATGGTCTACAATATTATCATGTGTATTGTTAAAAAACACTTACTTTCAAATGCATGCCTATTTTGGCATGTGTTTGGATGCGTTCTGCAATGCAAATCTATGGCAGCGTTAACACATCTGTTACAGTACCTTAATGCTGATTTCACGCGCAGCCGTCGGGACGCAAAGCATAAACGCAATGTGGACCTAGCCTTACCAAAGAAATTATTAAGAGGAGTCTTTGTAGATTTTTGGGGTGTTATACACACAGTGTCTTATACACGCAGATGCTGAGTTGTCCAGCCAAAGAAGCTGCTTCAGTAAAACATTGGCGGACATTATCCTGAAGTTGCATTGCTGATGTTCTTGCGCCATCAGTGTCTCTACAGTTACATTTAGAGAGTGGGCGGCTTCCAAACTGAATCCGCCTGAAGAACAAGCATGTCACCTATCTTAATTACTTTAGGGTTTCCATCATTGCTGTGCACTATGTTGCTTTTATGCAGCACTTTTGCAGCTCTTTTTCAGGCACATTCTGTTCACATACCCTTCAGTTGTTTTTTTTTGGAACAGATTGTCTCCAAATTCCTTCTCAAAAACTGCTTCATAAACTCTTGGAAATTAGTTTTTTATAAGAAATCCACTTTGAAGTTCACGTGAGGAATTTTTTGAGCTTTTACCGTATTTTTCAGATAAAGACACTTCTTTTCCCCCAAATTAAATCTTGGTGGAAATTTTGCTTACCGACGGGGGT